>PVJC01039493.1:0-16234 GCA_004026665.1 Murina feae | reverse complement strand
AAGCACAGAGAACTCCAAGCAAAAGGAACCAAAGGAGGACCACACCAAGACATATCATAATTAAAATGCCAAGAGCAAAAGACAAGGAGAGAATCTTAAAAGCTGCAAGAGAAAAGAAGTTAGTTACCTACAAGGGGGCACCCATATGACTGTCAGCTGATTTCTCAACAGATACTTTGCAGGCCAGAAGGCAAGAAATATTCAAAGTGATGAATAGCCAGAACCTACAGCCAAAATTACTTTATCCAGCAAAGCTATCGTTCAGAATTGAGGGTCGGATAAAGACCTTCACAGACAAGAAAAAGCTAAAAGAGTTCATCACCACCCAACCAGTATTATATGAAATGCTGAAAGGTATCCTTTGAGAATGAGGAAGAAGAAAAAGGAAAGTAAAAATTATGAACAGCAAATATATACCAACGAGTGAATCTAAGAATCAAGTGAATAAAAAATCTGATGAACAGAATAAACTGGTGAATAGAATAGAATCAGAGGCATAGAAAGGGAGTGGACTGACAATTTTCGGGGGTTAAGGGTGTCGGGGATGCGTGAAGAGACTGGATAATAATTGTACACCTATGGGTGAGGACAGTGGGGGGGCAAGGACAGAGGTTGGGGTGGGAAATGGGAGGTGGGGAGCTATGGGGGAAAAAAGAGGAACAACTGTAATAATCTGAACAATAAAGATTAAAAAAAAAAGATGTGAAAGGTAGTATAATGGAACAATATTCTCCCTTCAAAAAACATATTTCTATATTGCTAAAGTTTTGCACAAAGAATGCAATTTTAATTTCTCTACCCATTTAAGATTAACACAAATAAATTCCCATTGTTATTATTAAACTGGATCCCCAAAATAGTACACTTCCTTTTTGAAACTGGGAACCAGGTACTGACAAGTTTCCTCATGTTTAAACTATTTTTGTATAGCTAGATGAGACAGTATTAAATTGGAAAAAGAAGAAGAAAAAACACAAAAAACAGTTTAATGATTTAAAAAAATTAACTTAAAGGTATTCTTTTTTAAAATATATTTTATTGATTTTTTACAGAGGAAGGGAGAGGGATAGAGAGTTAGAAACATCTATGAGAGAAACATCGATCAGCTGCCTCCTGCACACCTCCTACTGGGGATGTGCCCGCAGCCAAGGTACATGCCCTTGACTGGAATCAAACCTGGGACCCTTGAATCCACAGGCTGACACTCTATTCACTGAGCCAAACCAGTCAGGGTTTAAAGGTATTCTTAGATCCAAATTTTTCTAGAAAAGTAAGTCCATGAAAAGATGATGTTGACTTTAATTTTTCCCCTCAGACCTTATCATTCCATTGTACATTTTTAAGAAAATATACTTGAGAAATAGTTGGATCTTCAGATATATTTTAGCCTACCTAATAAAACTTCCTCAGTTTGTCTATATAATATTCATTAGAGGAATGAAGACTATTAAGTGTGTGTATAGGTGGGCATAAGTGTATGTTAGAAATAATGATAAATTAACAATATCTGCATTAGTATAGTACCACAGATTGAAAAAAGAGGAGAGGAATGCATTTTTTCAGACGATTAGAAATATCATCGTTCACTTTCTGAAAAATAGAGTTGCAGAAATCAGTTGCATTTATAAATACCAATAATGAACTATCAGAAAGGAAAACTATGAAAACAATATCATTTACAATTGGATAAAAATACCTAGGAATAAATGTAACAAAGGATGTAAAAGATCTATACTTAGAAAATTATAGGAAACTGAAGAAAGAAATTGAAGAAGCAACAAATAAGTGAAAGCTTATACCTTGTTCATGGATAGGAAGAATTAACACCATTATACTGTCCATACTGTCCCAAACAATCTATAGATTCAAAGCAATTCCTATCAAGATAACAATGATATACTTCACAGAACTAAAACAAATATTTCAAAAATTTATATGGAACCAAAAAAGACTCCAAATAGCCTCAGCAATCTTGAGAAAGAAGAATAAAGTTGAAGGAATCATGCTACCTTACATAAAAATACTGGGGTCCCGGTGCACAAAAATTTGTGCACTGGCAGGGGGGATCCCTCAGCCCATCCTGTGCCCTCTCGCAGTCTGGGACCCCTCTGGGGATGTCCACCTGCTGGTGTGCCTGGCCAGCCTGGGGAAGGGCCAATGTCTGTTTGCAGGCTGGCCAAGCTCCCCAGTGGGAACACCTCACCCCATGGGGGTGTGGCAAGCCTGGGAGAGGGGCTGAGGGCCATTTTCAGGCTGCCCACAGCTCCCATTGACCCTCGGGGCCATCCGCCTGGGAAGCGATGGGGTGGCTATGGGACATGCGAGGAGGCTTAAGGCCTCCCTGCATGTGCCCCTGGCCACCCGATGGCCTCCCAGGACGAAGCCTTGGGGCCAGCCGGCTGATCCTACCCCTGGGATTCCACCTGGGAAGTGATCAGGTGGCCATGGAACGCATGGGGAGCCCCAGAAGCCCATGTGTGTGTGTGCCCTGCAATGATTGATTCCAGGCCACAGCCTCTTCCTGCCCTGCTCCTCCCGCCCACAGCTTCAGGCACTGGCCTGCTTGCTTTTCCCATCCTGTGCTATGGCTGGACCCTCCTGGGCTGCGGCCTTTGCCATCTTGGCTAGGCTAATTTGCATACAGTCGCTCTGATTAGCTGGTGGGCGTGGCTTACCCATCCCAAAGTTAATTTTAATATCACGCTTTTATTGGTTTAGATACTATAAGGCCATAGTAATCAAAACAGCATGGTACTGGCAAAACAGACATATAGATAGGCCAAGGAAATAGAATAGACAGCCCAGAAACAAACCCACATCTTTTGAAGCATAGGCACTCTATCTTGTTCCCATAATCTCCATTTTATAAGAACTGCTGTTTAAAAATTTCCACTAGATGGTCCTTTGTTATGTTAATTAACTCTGCTATTCCTGACTTCTGTAAGCACACTTGCTCAAATAATAGTGAAAATATGTTCAATTATCTGGACCTGCAAGCCGCTCTGCTGATGTAAGTGTATGGTCTGTCCCTGGTTCCTCCCATGCTAGGTGTCTTTTAGTTACATGAGTTGTGCTATGCTTAAGGTTACAAGCTTCCTGCAAAATATTTACTGAGCACACTGCTCCCATCCCAGTACATGGGCCTCTTTGCAAAGCCTGTGAAAGGTCCTGAAGTCCCATATTTAGAGACAAAGAAACTGGGAGGGTATAAAGAGACAGCTTCCTCCATGTTGCTTTGCTCAGACTTTGGAGGGAACTCCTATGAGACTGCCAGTGTAATAAAAACTCCAAATTTGACTTACTGACTAAGGCAGAAATCTTCTGTTCAGCTCTCTGATTTCCAATATAACACTTTATGGTCAATTAATATTTGACAAAGGAGGCAAGAACATACAATGGGGTAAAGGCAGTCTATTCAATACCTGGTGCTGATAAAATTAGAAAGAATAAACTAAAAATGGATTAACATTAGACTCAAAACCATAAAAATCTTAGAAGAAAATATAGGCAGTAAAATTTCAGACATTTCTTGCAGCAATATATTTTTACTTGGGCAAGGGAAGCAAAAGAAAAAATAAGCAACCCAGCCTGCATGGCTCAGTGTTTGATGTGGACCTATGGACCAGGAGGTTCAGGTTTGATTCCTGGTCGGGGCACATGCCTGGGTTATAGGCTATCCCCACAGGGAGTGTGCAGGAGGCAACTGATCAATGATTCTCTCTCATCATTGATGTTTCTCTCTGTCTCTTCCTCTTCCTTCCTCTCTGAAATCAATAAAAATATATTTAAAAATAATAATAAACAAATTGGACTACATCATAGTAAAAAAATTTCGCACAGTAAAGAAAACTATAAACAAAATGAAAAGACTACCCACTGGATGAGAGGACATATTCACCAATGATACATTTGATAAAGGTTACTATCCAACATGTATACAACTCAACCCTCAGAAAAAAAACAATCCACTTTAAAAATGGGCAAAAGGATCAATACTTCTCCAAAGAGGACATTTAGATGGTCAACAGACATAGGAAATTATGCTCAATGTCATGAATCAGCAGATAAGCACAAATTAAAACCACAATGAGATATCACCTCACACCTGTCAGAATGACAGCTATCATCAATAAATCAACAAACAGGACGTATTGGCAAAGATCTGGAGAAAAGGGAACTCACATGCAATGTTGGTGGGAATGCAAATTGTTACAGCCACTGTGGAAAGCAGTATGGAGTTACCTCAAAAAATGGAAAATGGAACTGCCTTATTGTCCAGGATTTCACTTCTGGAAATAAATCCGAAGAAATGCAAAACACTAATTCAAAAAGAATATAAGCCTCCCTATGTTCACAGCATCATTATTTACAATAGTCAAGATTTGAAAACAGTCCAAATACCCATCAGTTTATGAGTGGATAAAGAAGTGGTGGTACATTTTCACAATAGAATACTAACAGGCTATAAAAAAGAATGACACATATTTCAAGACAGCATGGATGGACATGGAGAAGATTATCTATATACTAGAGGCCTAATGTGCAAAATTCGTGCAATGGGCTCAGCCCTCACAGCCCCAGCCAGCCCTTGCAGCCTTGGCTGGCCCTCACAGCCCTGGCTTCACAGTTGTCCAGGTCATCTGAACGGGTCATTCTGCTGTTTGGTCTATTTAGTATATTATCTCTTTATTATATAGGATATAAAAACCTAAGTGACCATCCAACCATTCAACCATGCAACTGTTCAACTGGTAGTTATGACATGCAATGACCACCAGGGGGCAGACATTCCACACACAGGCATGGCAACACAAAACAGACTGATGAATCTCAGAGGGAAGGGGGGCTGTTTTTGAATATGTTGGCATTTATTTATTCACACTATCATTTTCATTTGTTAATATAGGTAGTAGTAATCCCTTTTTCACTATTCATATTTCTGGTTTTCTTGTGTGTGTGTGTGTGTGTGTGTTTACTTGATTCTTCTAGTTAGAAATTTATCAATTTAATTTAAAAATCTTTTCAAAGATCTAGTTCATAGCATTCTTAAGTTCATAGCATTCTTATAATATATTAATCTCTTATATTTGCTGAATTATGCTTTTACTATTCTAGTTTCATCTACTTACTTTGAATTTAGTGTTTTTCTTTTAAGCTTTTAAGGTAGTGTTAGATTATTGAGTTCAGTTATTTTTTTTTTAAATATTGTCATTTCAGGCTATACATTTTCTTTTGGGCTCTATTTAGTTGTAGCCCACAAATATTTATATCCTATATAATAAAAGGCCAACAACCATAACAGCATAACAACTGGAACAACTGATTGGCCAGTCGCTATGAGGTGCATTGACCATCCCTTGGTCCCTCCCCTGAGCCTGCAGACTTCCATCATTGAATAGCCAACAGGGAACCATGGGGGAGCCAGGGTGACAGTGGGGGAGGATGGACTGTGGATAGACAAACAGTGGAAGGCAGACCTCTTGGTCCCTTCTCTCTGCCTACAGGCTCCGATCACTGGATGATGGACAGGAACCATGGGGAATCGGAGTGAGTGGCAGCAGAGTAGGACTGAGGACTGGTGAGAGTGCGGAAGATGGCTTTGATCACAGGCTAGGCATAGAGACTCTACCCATGCATGATTTCATGCACTTGGCCTCTAGTATATTATCCTACCTAATAAAAGAGTAATATGCAAATTAGGCATCACTCCGTCACAAAGATGACCAACCTCATAGCCACAAGATGGTGGTACCTATAGCCACAAGATGGCGGCACCCTTAGCCGCAAAATGGCGGCGAACTGTCTGGCTCAGCCATGCCACTGAAGTGGTCAGGCCTGTTAGCCAGGCAGGTGGCAGGGGAGGTGGAGTCCCAAGGGGCAGAATATGCGATCAGAGCTGGATGGGGGTCCTCTGCCCAGGTCAGAGGACATCATCAGAGGCCTCAGGCCTGGGCAAGGGTGGAGCTGGTGATTGGAGGGGACAGGGGCAGAGCTGGTGATCAGAGAGGTATGAGGGTAGCTTGCCCAGGCATAAGGCCTTCGCCAGAGGCCTCAGGTCTGGGCAGGGGCAAGGCCGGAGATTGCAGGGGCCTGGGCTCTGCAGAGCCAGTGATCAGAGGGGCATGGGCAGAGCCTATGATCACAGGGGTCTGGGCACCAGTGGAGCCAGCAAAGCAGGGGTCTGGGGGTCTCCTTTCCAGGCCTTTAGCCTTGGCCAGAGGCTACAGTGGGGCAGGGGAGAATCCGGCAATCTCAGGGCCTGGACAGGGACAGAGCCAGTGATAGAAGGGGCAAGGGCAGAGCCAGCAATGCAAGGGTCTGGGGGTCCCCTGCCCAGGCCTGGAGTCTTGGCCAGAGGCTGTAGTGGGGCAGGGGAGGAGCCCTAGATTGAAGGGGCCTGGGGATCTTCTGCCCAGGCCTGCAGCCTCAGACAGAGGCTGCAGGCCTGGGCAGGGTTGGAGCTGGTGATTTCAAGGATCTGGGGGGTCCCCTGCATCCTTGGCCAAAGGATATAGGCCTGAGCAGGGGTGGAGATTGGATTGCAGGGGCAGGGTTGGAGCTGGTGATCCCAGTGAATTACAGAGGAAACACCTTTTCTTAATGCTCATTGGCTAAGCTCCCTGTATGCCACTGCTATTATTCTTAGTAACTTGGGTAATAAGAATCCCTAAAGGCAATCTATGGTTTTTCCACCACACTCCTGGAGAAAAAAAAAATGAAGTTCCACTGCTGGAGGGCTAAAAAACGCCATATCCTGCCCTAGCTGGTTTGACTCAGTGCATAATGCCTCAGCCTGCTGACTGTAGGGTCTGGGTTCAATTCTGACCAAGTGAATGTACCTAGGTTGCAGGCTCCACCCTGGCTGGAGCCCAGGTCAGGGCATATGCAGGAGGCAACCAATCAAAGTGTTCCTCTCACTTTGATGTTTCTCTCTGTTTTTCCCTTCTCTTCCACATTCTCTAAATATTAATAGAAACATATCCGCAGGTGAGGATAAAAAAAAAGAAATGTCATATCTTATGAAAGACACATCGTGAAAATGCCTAAAGAAAGTTATCATTTTTTCATGGTAAGGAGACTGGAGTCCATGTTGATGAAAACACCTTGGTGGCTGCAGTGACTGGCAGTGGCTGCAGAAGCGGGGTGATGGGGCAGGTGGCTTCCCCTGATTAGCCTGGTCGCATCCCACAAAGGGATGCCAGACTGTGGTTTAGGCCAGGTCCCAAAGGGGAGCAGGGACCAGGCCTAAGCCGTCAGTAGGACACCCCCTGCAGGCTCCCAATATGTAAGAGGGGGCAGGCTGGGCTGAGGAATCCTCCCCCCCCCCAGTGCACTAATTTCATGGACTGGGCCCCTAGTATTTATTATAATTTACTTTTTATTTTATATTTTTCTTTTGGTTTTAAAATGTATGC
This sequence comes from Murina feae, assembly GCA_004026665.1. NCBI lineage: Eukaryota > Metazoa > Chordata > Mammalia > Chiroptera > Vespertilionidae > Murina > Murina feae. Next base: position 8,819 of record PVJC01039493.1, on the reverse strand, counting down.
ATTATTTAGATATGTTGTTAAATTTCTAAAAAAATATATTTGGAGGGGAGGCTTTTACATATCTTCTTGTTATTGGTTTCTAATTTAGTTCTATTGCAGAGAATATACTCTGTAAAATGCCAATAATTTGACATTGACCACATCTTGTTTTAAGGTTCAGCACAGAGTTTCATCAGTAAATGAACCATATGCACATATGTACTTGAAAATATTCTGTATTTTGTAGTTGATTACTGAACAGTATTTCATAAATATTGGTTAGTTCAAGGAGTTTAACAGTATGGTTTAGATAATTTATGTGTTTATTGATTATTTAGTTGTTCTGTCAATTCCTGAGAGAGGGGTGTAAAAATAGCCTGTTATAATTTGGAAACTACCAATTCTGAGTTTTTGTTCCATTACTAGATACATACATATTTGTGATTATTCATTAGCCTATATGAATTGACCTTTTTATTTTTAGAAAATGTTTCTTTTTATCTCTGGAAATTAATTCTTATCCTGAAATTTATTTTCTGATGTTAAAAAAGACATTGCAGACTGTTTGCAATATGTATATTTATTCTATTTATTGTTAACTATGTATAAATTTTTTAAAATTGATTTCAGAGAGTTAGGGAGAGGGAGAGAGAGATAGGAACATCTATGCTGAGAGAGCATCATTTATTAGCTGCCTCCTGCATGCTTTCTACTGGGGATTGAGCCTGCAAACCAGGCATGTGCCTTTGACTGGAATTGAATCCAGGACCCTTCAGTATGCAGGCTAACACTCTATCCACTGAGCAAAACCACCTAAGGCTGTATAACTTTTTAATTAAACTGTCTCTTGCACACAGTATGTAGTTTTATCTTACTTTTTTTTTAAACCTTTCTAGTAATATTTGTTTTTTGATTGGGTGTTATGTGATAACATGAAATGTTGATGGCTGTAGACCTATCATTTTATTCTTTCCTCTGATTTTTAGTCCTGTTTCTTATTTTCTGATTTCGGTTGAATTATTTCTATAGTTTAATAATTCTTTTTTATTTTTTATAACTCTTTATTTTTGAAAATATTACATACCGTATTTTCCGGCATATAAATGACTTTTTAACCCAGGAAAATCTTCTCAAAAGTCGGGGTTTGTCAGTGGAGCTGTATGGAGACCGCAAGTGTCTCCGTTCAGCTCCTTTTCATGCCGCATACTGTCTCCATCTGGACTTTTTAACCCAGGAAAATCTTCTCAAAAGTTGGGGGTTGTCTTATACTTCCAGCATCTTATACACCAGAAAATATGATATGTCCCTTTTTCCCCATTGTCCTCTCTTACCTTTCTCCCCGCCAAGCCTTCACTATATTGTCTGTTTCTATGGGTTATACATATATGCATATATGCAAATAAGTTCATTTTTAATTTGTCTATTTACTTCTTTGTCAAACTGTTAACATAATTCTTCATTTAGAATGCTTAGCATGAGAGCAACTTTAAATGGGTGTTTTAACTTGAAAAAGATGAGCAGAATTTTGAAGGAGCTTTAGTATGAGGGGGTCAGCTGAAGTTTCACAAGTTTTGGAAATAACTATGTAAAGATCATTTTCAAAAAAGGGAGGAATTATTCTGGGGGTTTAGCAGCCATTCATTGGGCTATGTAGGATTATTAAGGGGATAGGAAGAGCAGTTTCAGTACTAAGGCCATATGTAGGCTAAACTGGACAATCTTCAGTATGTCAGAGTTTCTTACATTATCCTACTTTATCACTTAATCTACTTCACTTTTTCTTAGTATTTATTTCTACTTCATATAGTTTATCAGTTTATTAATTTACTTTGTATTCTTTGCCTCTCATTTTCAAATGTAATATTTATAAAAGTAGAGCTGCCATCTGTCTTGTTCTCCTTGATGTTTCTGGTGTCTACAACATTGCTTGAAACTTAATAGGGATGGCAGAAATATTATTTGAAAAAAAAGTTTTGGGAGGGGTAAATTATAGTGTTTTTTTATTTTTTAATATTTTTCTTTATTGATTAAGGTATTACATATGTGTCCTTATCCCCTCATTGATCCCCCCACCCTTTATGCCCTCACCCCCCTGGTGTCTGTGTCCATTGGTTAGGCCTACATGTTTGCATGCAAGTCCTCTGGTTGATCTCTCCCCTTTACCTCCACCCTCCACTACCTTCCCTCTGAGGTTTGACTGATCAATGCTTCTCTGTCTCTGGATCTGTTTTTGCTCATCAGTTTATGTTGTTCATTATATTCCACAAATGCGTGAGATCATGTGATATTTTATCTTTCTCTAGAAACACCAATCAGAAAGGATATATGCACCCTTATGTTCATAGCAGCACAATTTATCATAGCTAAGATTTGGAAACAGCCTAAGTGTTCATTTTTTTACGAATATACAACTTCAAATAGACTTGAGACAAATAAGTGCCTAAACAAAGTTTAAAATCTTTGTTTTTTCAACTTTATTCATAAAGGAAAATGTTACTGGTATGGAACCAGCAGAACAAAAGAAATAGTGTGTAATTACCTGGATCAGTGATTGTCAACCTGTGTGCCTCGACATACTGGTGTGCTGTAAGAGGCTCCCTGGTGGTCCCAAAGAATTTTTAAAACATGCAATAGTTTAGGGGCACTATTTAGTTGGGGACACTGACCTCTTTTCCCTTACATTGTTAAATTTAAAAAAAGGCAGCATCGAACACACTAGCCATTCAATGTGAATGAATAAAAATTATACCTTTTTTTGTCAGATTGGTAAAAAAATTTTGTTGTGTGTTGAAAAATTTTAGTAATTAGTTTATATGTGGTATGATATTTAAAAAAAGGTTGAAAATTGCTGATCTAAATAATATATCCATTTTACAATGGTATAATTTTTCTTAAATGTTTATTTTTCCATTACTGTTTACATTCAGTATTAGTTTGTATTAGTTTCAGATGCACAGTATAGTGGTTAGCTTTTAAGCATATAATGTTTACTGCCATAGTCCATGCAGAGTTATAACTCAATGCTTCAACTTCTACAACATTTCAATCCTGAAAGCAGACTAATATATAAACACTAGAGGCCCGGTGCAAAAAAATTTGTTCACTTGGGGGGGTCCCTGAGCCCGGCCTGTGCCCTCTTGGAATCTGGGATCCCACAGTGGATGTCCACCTGCTGGCTTAAGCTGCTCCCTGGGGGTTGGGCCTAAGCTGGTAGTCAGACATCCCTCTGGAAGCCCGGGGGCCGTTGAGGGATGTCCACTTGCCAGCAGGGAGCAGGCCTAGGCTGCAGTCAGACATCCTTAGTGCTGCTGAGGAGGCAGGAGAGGCTCCAGCCACCACCACTGTGCTGGCAGCCATCAGCCTGGCTTGTGGCTGAGCAGAGCTCCCTCTGAGGGAGTGCATTGACCACCAGGGACAGCTCCTGCATTGAGCATCTGCCCCCTTGTGGTCAGTGTGTGTCATAGTGACCAGTCATTCCCAGTGGTTCTGCTGTTAGGGTCAATTTGCATATTACCTTTTTATTATATAGGATAGAGGCCTGGTGCACAGGTGGGGACCGGCTGATTTGCCCTGAAGGGTGTCCCAGATCAGGGTGGGGTTCCCACTGGAGTGCCTGGCCAACCTGGGTGAGGGGCTGAGGGCTGTTTTCAGACTGGCCACACCCCCTTCAGGGTCACAGCTGGAGTGCCTGGCCAGCCTGGCTGAGTGACTGATGGCGTTTGCAGGCTGACAAAGCCCTCCAGTGGGGACCCTTATCCCATGAGGATGTGGCCATCCTGGGTGAGGGGCTGATGGCTGTTTGCAGGCTAGCCACAGTCCCCAACAACCCAAGCTCCCAGCGAGGCTGGCTGGAAGCAGGTATCTGGGATTTATTTATCTTCTATAATTGAAACTTTGTTGCCTTGAGCAGAGGTCACAGCTGCCAGGGCAGGTGGGAAGCTTGGATTCCTCCATTGCTGAGGCAACCAAGCCTCCTGCTTGCTCCAGTTCAGTGGCAGCCGGCTACCATGTTGGTTGGGTTAATTTGCATATAGCTGTTCTGATTGGTTGGTGGGCATGGCTTGGGACGTAGCAGAAGTGTGGTCAATTTGCATGTTCCTCTTTTATTAGATTAGATCCCGATGTTCCCTCAATTTGACCCAAGTTTAGACAGGCAGAAGGGCTTAAAAATATCCAGAAGATCCATGAAACATGCTACTTGATCAATTTTCTGTCTTTTTTTTAATACTCACCTGAGGATATGTTTATTGATTTTAGAGTGGAAGGGAGAGAGGAAAATTAATCAGTTGCCTCTAGTTTGCTGTACAAGATGACATTCTAACCAACTGAGCCACCCGACAGAGGCTTGATCCATTTTCTAAAATAAGGTTTTAGAAGAATGACAGTAAGATAAGGGGAGAAAACATGGAGCAACGAAGTAATAATTATTATACATGCACATAGTATTGTTAACAGTAGGGAGACATCTTTTACCAATAAGTTATAAAGAAAGGGCAAATAAATACTTGTGTCCAAGAAATTTTACATATTCTGTCCAATGTCTTCATTTTGCTGTACAAATTCTTCATAGTTTACTTTACCATCACCATCAATATCTGCTCCCCTGATCAGAATGAAAGATTGAATAATCTTTTTGTTGTTGCTAATCCTCATCCACTGATCTTTTCTTCCATTGTTTTTTAGACAGAGTGGAAGAGATGGGGAGAGACAGAGAAAGAGAAACATTGATGTGAGGGAAACACATTGATCAGTTGCTTTCTGCAGGAGCCCTGATTAGGGTCAGGATTGAGTTTGCAACCGAGGCACTTGCCTTTGACAGGAATAAAACCTGGGTTCCTTCAGTTCATGGGTTGACATTGCAACCACTGAGCAAACCGGCTAGGGCAACATTAAGTAATCTTTTACTACCACTCTCATTCAATCTGCCACCATGCATAGTAACTAAAGCTGTAACATCCAAATAAATCCCTTCTCGTACTGCCCTCCAATTCCCTCATTACAAGAAGTTATAACTTGAGTCCGAAGTCCAACCATCTTTCTAATAAGGAGACAGTGGTTTACCAAGGAAATAGCAAACAGTGAGGGGAGAGCAATGGCGTAACTTTTTCACATACAGTAACCATGTTCCTCATTGAAAACACATCTGGTTTATTTCCAAGAATGCTGGAAATTCATTTTAAAAGATCCAGAATTAATAACTAACATCATTAGGTCTTAATTTTATCAAAAATGAAAATATACTAAAACGGAGATATCTAATTCTAAATATGTAACTAGTGTCCTATTTTAGCAATTTTAAGAAGCAAATATATTGTGAAATAAATTTACTTAAGTATAATTGCTATTTTTTAACATTGATGCTCTTGATAAGAAATTATGTAATAAGTTCTCAATTAATCTAGTTTTATCAGACAATTGTCTTTACAGTGTAATATTTTCTAGGTTTGATTAACCACCTCTAAAGATTTTTGAATAATTAAAATCTTTTTCCTAACACATTTTCCTTCGAGCGGTATTTCTATTTGCTTACAGGGCTTGAGCTCAGGTTTTGACTCTCCTGCAATGTTTTCCATTACTGTGCACTGCTGGAAAATGCCTTGATGGTGATAATCACTGGGTTCCTGGGGTATGATCAGTGTGGCGAGCATCCCTGACTTGCCTTTCAAATGTTCTTTATTCTCTCACATTTAAACAGAATTTAGTCTTGATTACAATTAGTCTCTCACTTTTAATTTTTTGTCAATTATTATATATTTCTAACCCTCAACTGAATTCTGAAACTAGTTAACTTTAAATTTAGGGATACATTTCTTGAATCTTTTCCATGCAAATCTTTTGAAATAGTAATATTAGTATGTTCTATGTGAAATAACATTTTACATTTATTCCTTTTCTTCTGGTCCAATTATTTACTTCTTTTAAACAATATCTTTAAGTTTCTGGGTGAGAAAACTATTAAGTCCTTTCTAAAGTGGGGTAGCATATGAAATTCATAAAGCAGTTTCAATCACGCTAAAGGCTTCACTACTTCCTTCTGTAGCATCTTAAAGCTCATCTTTCCTAAATCTTTCACTGATCCAAAATTTCTTCCAAAGTATTGAGACCCTCTTTTATAGTGACCTCTATCCACAACAAGCTAATAATTGTGCAAATAGAATGATTAGTAAGTATAATTTCAATACTTTCCTATTTAATGTTGAATCATCTATGTACTAAAATATTGCAATTTTATTAGTTAACTGACAGACTAGAAATAACATTCTAAAATGATATTCAAAGTAGCTTTTTCACTAATTAACCTCATAGTTTATTTGTTTAAAAACTGAAAGAACTTATTAAAGTGTTACTATCTAATCTAATAAAAGAATAATATGCAAATTGACCCTCACTCTGTCACACCCACAAGCCACACCCACAAGCCACGCCCACCAACCAATGAGGAGAAGATATGCAAATTAACTCAATTAAGATGGCAGCGGCCACGGAGCTGGAGTTGCCCCAGGCAATGGAGGAAGCCAGGGCCCTGGGGCCCCTGAGCTCTACTGAAGGCTATAAAGTTTCAATTATAAAGATAAACAAACCCCAGATACCTGCTGGGCTGGGACCTGGGGTTGCCAGGGGCAACCCAGGCTTCAAGTCGGAGACCAAGGCAACAAAGTTTCAATTATAGAAGTTAAATAAATTTCAGATACCTGCTTCCATCCAGGCACCCCAGTAGGGACCCGAACCCTGAAGGGGCCGTGGGCAACCTGAAATGGCCATCAGACCTTCACTCAGGCTGACCAGTCATGCCAGCAGGTGGACATCCCCCAAGGGGTCCCAGACTGTGAAAGGGCACAGGCCAGGCTGAGGGACCCGCCCGAGTGCACAAATTTTTGTGCACTGGGCCTCCAGTATCACACATATTAACCTCCTCCCCCTGCCCCCTGCCACCATACACAGTGTAATCCATTACTTGTAATACTAAATAGATAATGACCCAAATAGTTAGCAGATAGATCATTTTATTTTAATTTGATTTTAAATATATTTTTATTAGTTTCAGAGAGGAAGGGGGGAGAGAGAGTGAGAGAGAGAGTGCAATGATGAGAGAAAATCATTGATCAGCTGCCTCCTGCACACCCCCTAATGGGGATTGATTCTGCAACCCAGGCATGTGCCCCTGTCCAGAATCAAACCCAGGATACTTCAGTCTGCAGGCCAACGCTCAGATAGATCATATTAAATAAAAGATAAATATTTTTCATCAGTCCATTTTTTTCATAGTAAATGAAACATTTATTGTGGTAAAACTATTATTGGAAGTTATTGCATTATTAGGCATGATCTAATGTATTTTGTAAAGTTAAAAGTAGTTTATTGACTGTTTAAGATGCCAAAATAGCTCAGCAGGGTGTGATCTTCCTCACATTCTTTCCTACCACCCAATATGGGTCATTTAATTGGCAATTAACCTATGCATGTATGCACTGCAGCTGTCAACAACTGCTCCAAGGAAACTTATCAGTTTAGAGAATGTATTGTCCTGTTTGTGGATCCCAAAGGCCTCTTTGTCATAAGAATTCTTTTGAGCCATCTGTGCCCAGCCTATCTGTAAGGACCTGGAATTTCATTAGTCAGGTATGCACGAACTGTTAAGTTGGCAAGTCAGGCAAAACAAAGAGTTTCACAGCAGATGTGTATTTTTTAAAAATCTGAGCAGTAACAATGGTGTTCCCACTGCACAGTATGTCTGCTTTCCAGCTCCAATAATTTGTACAACTTTAGGTTTGAATCATACTTTACAACTACTCTCGTTATATACTACACTCAAAATATTTGACAACTACTGGATTTTCTTTTTTTAAAGAATGAGGCATAAAACATTGGGTTCAGAGTAGAATGGCTTGCAACAAGAGAAGCATGTTATGGGGTTATTTGGAAACAATAAAAAAACTGTACTCATATGCTTTTGACAAAGAAGAGAGAGATTTTAGATCAGGAACTATGTACCATACTTGCTAGTCTCTTTCCACTTGCCCTTTCATTTCCTCTTCAGAATATCTACACGAATTAGGTATTTTTATATTCCAGATGTGAAATGATTACTCTGGATTAATCAATTAGATTCTGTAGGTTCTGTTACCCACATCTGAGGTTCTTGGGAACTTCCAAGACAGCGATAAAAATGTTCACCATGAAAATAGTGCTCAGGTGAGAGATTAATAAGAGCTCATATAGGAGGGAGACAACAGCTAAAGGGAAAAAGAAGACACTGCTCTCTAAGCAAAATCTGGGAGGCACTTTTACAGGTTCTTAGGAGGAAACAACGATGTCAGTGTGCCATCTACGCATGTAGAGGTGGGAACTCATTGGCACTTGGGTGATACAACTACATGTTGCTTATGTATCTTATGTTAGCAGAGAAGAAGGTAAATCATCTCCCCTGGTTGCTGCTGGGGGTGGAGCCCTTTTGATAGCCCTAGAAAATGAGTTTTCTGAGACTCACATGAGAGAACGAGTGATTTTTATTTTTACATATTACCACATGTTCACCCCTTTGCAGTGGCCACACCCATTCTGGCCAATGACCTCTGTGCCCAGGTGTGACTGACAGAAGGCACCTTCCCTGTGTCACTTCCACCTTTACTAGGTGTGAGTTTATCTTCCCTTTGTTGGATCCCTCCCCCAGGAACATGCCTACAATGTCTGGCTTGCCCCTTGCTCCTTTTCTATTATTAATAACTAGTTAATTACAACAGTATCACCATGTCTTCTCTGCATGTTAAATCTCCACCCAGGGCTGCCTGTTTTACTGTTGTAATAGGGTGAGGTCATGCAATGGTGACTCTGGGACTTAA
>PVJC01039492.1:0-16232 GCA_004026665.1 Murina feae | reverse complement strand
TGATGGCTGTTTGCAGGCTTGCCAAGCCCCCCCCCCCCCAGTAGGGACCGTTACCCCGTGGGGGTGTGGCCAGCCTGGGTAAGTGGCTGAGGGCCATTTTCAGGCTTCCCACAGCTCCCATTGACCCAAGGTCCCAGACAGGCTAGCTGGAATCAGTATTCTGGGGTTTATTTATCTTCTATAATTGAAACTTTGTTACCTTGAGCAGAGTCCTAGGCAGGCAACAGAAGCCTCCTGTTTGCTTCAGCTCTATGGCTTCTATAATTGAAACATTGTTGCTTGAGCAGAGGCCCACTGGCTTATTCAGGCAGTTGCAACGGAAGCCTACTGTTTACTCTAGCTCTGTGGCTGCCGGCCTCCTTCTTGGCTGGGTTAATTTGCATACAGCCACTCTGATTAGCTGGGAGGTGTAGCTTGGCTGGTGGGTGTGTCTTGGGTGACTTGGAGTGATGGTCAATTTGCATATTACTCTTTTATTTTATATATATATATATATATATATATATATATATATATATATATATATATTAGTAATTTAGAATCCCTAGGAAACAATGATATCAAGAAAGAGAAAAATTGACACAGAGTGTAAGATATTCAAAGACCAGTGGACTTATGATTACTTTTTCATGCAGTACAAGGAAAGAGCTGTGTGTTTGATATGCCAGAATATAGTATCTGTGTTCAAAGAATACAATTTGTGTCACCAATATCAAACTCAACATAAAGATAAATATGATTATTTGGTCAGAGAAGTGAGAAAAGACAAAATATGGAAAATGAAAAATACATTGACAACTCAGCAAAATACTTTTGTGAAACAGAGCAGCTAAATATTTCATCACTGTGAGCAAGTTTTCAAGTTGCCAAGCTAATAGTGTGGATTGCAGACCATTTGCGGAGGGAGAATTTGTTAAAGAATGCATTTTTTCTGTTGTCAAAGAGATGTGTTCAGAGAAGGCCAATTTATTTAGTACAGTGAGTCTTTCAGGACCTACAATTACACGAAGGATTGAAGAAATGGGAGACAATTTGCATCAGCATTTGCAAAACTCTGCAAAAAAAAAACTTTCCTATTTTTCCTTGGCACTTGATGAAAGTAATGATGTTTGTGATTCTACACAACTTCTAATTTTTACTCGTGGGACAAATGACTATTTCGAAGTCACAGAAGAGCTTGCTGCACTGCAAAGCATCAAAGGAACACCTACAGGAGAAGATATCTATGAAAAGGTTTGCCAAACTGTGAATGGTTTGGAGCTGGACTAGGCTAAACTAGCCAGTCTGGCAACTGATGGTTCTCCTATAATGGTGGGGTCTAAGAAAGGAGTAATTGCTCACATTAACCAAGAGATGGACAAACATAACCATTCTCATCCAATAGCCATACACTGCCTCATCCACCAACAAGCGCTGTGTAGTAAATTACTGAAGTGGGACTCTGTTATGAAAATCGTGGTATCTTATGTTAACTTCATTAGAGCTAATGCACTAAACCACAGACAATTTCAGGAATTTCTGTCTGAGCTAAATGTTGCCTATGAAGATGTTCTGTACCACACAGAAGTCCATTGGCTGAGTAGAGGGAGAGTTTTGAAACATTTCTATGACTTACTTCCACAGATTACAGCTTTTCTGCTTTCAAAAAACAAAGAAGTACCAGAGCTCAATGATGCAGAATGGAAATGGCACCTTGCCTTTCTGACATATGTTACAGAGCTACTCAACAGTTTCAGTGTGCAACTTCAAGGAAAGGGGAAGCTCATCTGTGATATGCAATCACATGTGAAAGCATTTGAAGTAAAATTAGGCCTCCTCATCAAACAAGTGAAGGAGGAAAATTTCTGCCATCTCCCCCCACAACTCAAAATCTGTTAGCGGAAAAACCATTGGTTGCATTCCCCCCAAACAAAACATGTGTGGATTCACTGGAAAAGTTGCAAAAGGAGTTCCAATTTAGATTTAAAGAGCTTCATCTCCACAAACAGGATATACAGCTTTTCCGTAACCCATTTTCTATTGACATTGAAAATGTGGATACTTTACCAAATGGAACTGGCTGAACTGCAGAATTGTGATTCTCTGAAAGACGCATTCAAGTCAAGCAGCCTTCCTAATTTCTGTGCATCTCTCCCCTCTGAGACATATCCTAATCTCAGGAATCATGCACTCAAAATGGCAATGATCTTTGGCAGCACTTATGTCTGTGAACAGACTTTTTCCAGAATGAAACATCTGAAATCTCCAACCAGGTCTAGACTAACTGATGCACACTTGCATCACTTGTTACGACTAGCAGTGACAAATATGGAACCGGACATTGACCATCTCATTAGCCAAAAGCAGGCCCATAGTTCCCATTGAAATACTAGTAACTTTGTTGATTTTACTTTACTTGTTCTTCATTTTAAATATTGTATTTCTTCCCATTTTGTTTTTTTTACTTCAAAATAAGATATGTGCAGTGTGCATAGGAATTTGTTCATAGTTTTTTTTTTTAACTATAGTTCGGCCCTCCAAAGATCTGAGGGACAGTGAACTGGCCCCCTGTTTAAAAAGTTTGAGAACCCCTGATCTATGTAATGGATATTTCAACAAACTTCCCCACTAAATGGCATTATGTTATAATAGTTCATAGAAGATATTAGCATCCCACAAAACATGTCACTGGTATATTAATTCAAAGAGTGAATCCAAACAGGTCAATGACATAATGTATAATCAATTCTTCTGTGTACTCTACTGGCAAACTCTAGAATAGTCTAGAATACAAGCAAGATATCATCACATATGAAACTTCTTATATCAGGACGTTAGATGCATTATAAGACTATAGCAAACTATAGCACTTTGTTATCCATATTCCATATATGTACTATGTAAATACACCAAATAGTAATAGAAATGATGTATTATGACACAAAGAATATTTCTATATTGATATTTTTACTATTGTCTTTAATAAAAATTGAAATGTATAGTAGATGTGAAATCCATGAGTTAAAGTAAGCAGTAGTTTATATCTTGTTTTTGTTACTTTTAAGTTAAAATGGGGGAGGTGGGTGTGGATCTTTAAAATAAAATCTAGCCTCAAATCCCAAAGGACAAACTTTGATTAAAGTCAGCCTACTCCCATGATTCATGTACTTGACACCTCCTTAGCATTTATGTATATAGGTTTAACTATGCTTATTTTCTCTTGTTTATATGTCACACTGTAATTTTTTTGGCTTTTTTCTTGGCTGCCAAATCTCACCACCTCCAGTTCATTCTCCATTCTACTTTAGTATATATTTCTGAAGCATAAACTTTTACCATGTCAGTATGCTATTTTAAAATAACTATTGGCATCTTGTTACCTAGGGCACAGAATCCAAATTCTTAGGTGGCCCACGCTTACACAATCCAACATTGTCTGTCTCATCTGTTCTAAACAATCTCATCAGCCTACTCTTGACCAGTTCCATTCCCTCTCTTCAGCCATAGTGAGTTACTTACCATTTGCATGACATATACTCTTGTTTACACTGTTTCCTTCAAAAAATGCTCTCCTCCTACTTCATCTCAAAACCTCTTAACCATTTTTTTTAAAGATCAACTCAGCACAAATGTTATCCTTTCTGAAGCTTCCCCAACTGTCTAGGAAAAATGATCTGCCCTCTTCACAGTCTTGTATGTGCCTCAGAGCTGGGCTTCACTGTATAACGGTTATTAGCATATTAGGTACCACTATACATTGTGTTTCATCTACATTTACCAACATGTCATTTCATTTCACCTATCTGCCATCTAATATTAACCAAACACCTATTATCTGTCAGTTACTGCCTGTGGTATGAAGGGGCAGAATTAGACCTAGTTCTTATTCACTTGCTCGTAGTTCCCTTACTAGATGTAAGCTTCTCAGATTCTGGAGCTGATATTCCAGATAATGTAAACAGCTAGCCATTTATGTTGAGACTTAGCTTCCCATCTCATCCCCTTACTCTTTCAAGCTCCTCTTCCTAGAATGTCTTCCCTCTCCACTTGTTGAAAGCCTCCTCCTTGGGGTCCATTCATAGTCCTTAATCTGATATGCAATCTTTTTTCTTTAAATCCCCAAATTTTCTTTGTAATTCTCTTATGTTACTTACATAGCATACTTTCTTTACAAAGATTTGTGTTCCGTTTTCTCTTTGGTATCAAAATCTATAGTTTATGAGTATGTTCACTTACTATGCACATGCAACTGATTGTCCACAGACACTTATTTAATTTAGTTTAACTCAACTTATATAATAAGAGAAGCTCTGTGCACCAAAGCATCACTTGTTATGGTCATTGAAGCAGCTATTCAAAGAAAGTACCAGGTGGGGTCTTCTTTCTTTTTTAAATTATTTTTTTTTATCGATTTCGGAGAGAGGAAGGGAGAGGGAGACAGGGATAGAAACATCAATGATAAAAGAATTATTGACCAGCTGTCTCCCCACACGATCCCCACCAGGGATGGAGCCCATAATCCAGGCATGTGTCCTGACCTGAAATCCAATTGTGACCACCTAGTTCATGGGTCCATACTCAACCACTGAGCCATAACAGTTGGGCAGTTTATTTCTTTTGTTTCCTTTTTTTTACATTAAAACTTAAGTCACACTTCGACTTCCTAAAATTGAAATATGCAGGTTCTGATTGTTATTTGCTTGGTATTCAGCAGTCATTCTTCAATGTAATTGTCTGCTTTCATCACTCTATTATTTTCAGTTTGAAAACCAATTTTCAATGTTTAAAGCCTGCTAATGCTACTATTTTATGCCAATATCATCCTTTATCCATCCACAGATGATGTTTTTAGAAGACAACTTTGTTTTCCTTCAATAAAAATGCATTTAGAAGAAAATTGGCACATGCATATGTTTGACTTTCAGTATTAAACTTGGCATTACCTCCTGGAGCTGGCAGTCACCACTAAGCTAGCCTTGTCATCCTCTGATAAGTGCTCTAGTGGTACAGCCAACACCTGTGGCCACACAAAAGCCCACACATAGCAGCTGCAGGACTCAGATGCCCTCACTGAAATGAATTTCTAAAGCTGAAATATTTGGATCTGTGACTGGCTCTTTTATGAGTCTTTCAGGGTGGGTTTTCCCAGTGCTGCATAGTAGTAATATATATTAAATGTACAGCACCTGCTTATTTTGTAATCTTTGACAATCCCTGATTCACTTTAATGGTGTCATAGTATAGTGGTTAAAAACACAGATTTTGAAGTCAAACTGTCTTGATTTGAAGCCTAGCTAAGACAATTGTGTGCTGTATGATCTTGTACAAGTTATTTAACTGAGAGGCCTCCATTTTCCCAGCTGTAAATGGAAGTAATCATATTACCTACTTCAGAATGGTATAAGATAAAATGAGTTTATGTATGTAAAAATTTTAGAACCACACCTGCACATGGTAAGCACTATATAAGTGCTTGATCTTATTATCAAATTGCAAATTCTTGAAAAATCTCAGATACAACTTGAAAGCAACTTTTTCATAACATCTATGATTAACCACTTTCCTTGTTCATACTAGTAGTTTTTTTTTTTAATTTGCATTTTGTAGTATATGCATCTTGTTTATTAAAAACCACAAACCAACAACAATGCATCTGAGTCATCAAACCATATTGGATGTATGCCTGACCCTGGTAAATTAGAACAGAACACATTAAAGTTTTTCCTCCATTTTAGAATATTTTAAGAACACCCTCCAGCACTTATATATGTAGTCAGAAATTAAGTGCTAAAATTAATTTTTTTTTCTAGTTCAAGAATAAACAGCTGGATAAATGACAGGGATGCCAGATACTTGATGAATTCCATACATGTCATATGGTAAGCACTCCCAGTCATTTATTCTTGGGTCTACCATCCTCTCCTGTGATAATGATGAGATGATTGTGCATGCTCCAGTTCTTTATTTCTTTCATCATCATTTGTGCCAATTTTTCAATTCATTTATGAAACTTCAGCTGCCACATACGTAGGATGCATCTTCTCTGTGCCAGGTACAATTCTAGACCGTGGGTAGGGCAGTGAATACGTAAATAAAATGCCCGTTGTAATGAAGCCTATGTTAAGTAAGTAAATGTATAGAAATGTATAGAATGTAGGGCAGTGAATGTGCTAGAGAGAAAAATAAAACCGGGAAGGAGAACGAGTGAAGAATGGAAGTTGTCAGGGAGGTTCTCAGTGAAAAGTGGCAATAAGCAAATACAGCAATAAGAGAAGGAGTGGAGGGAGTGAGGCCATCTTATATTGGCATCGCGTATTCCAGGCCGGGTGAGGAGCATGGTAAGTGTGCCTGACATGCTCTCATAAGAACTTAGATTTTACATTGAGTGAGCAGGAAGCCCTTGGGTGGTTTTGAGAAGGGGATGTTTCAGAAGGCTCACCCTGGCTTTTGTGAAGAAAAGATACTGGTACATACTGGGGTAAGGAGAGAAGCAGAGAAATCAGCTAAGAGGCTTTGGTGACAATCCAGCTTAAAGATGATGGTGCCTCTGCTTTGGTCTATTTTTTATTTGCGCTAGTAAATATGTATGTCAGCAAACAAAACTAACCCATGTGCACAAACCCAATCAGGATTTGAAAATAAGTCTAAATTCATCCTAAAATCAAAAGTATTTTTAGATCACAATGGTTCCAAGTTTAATTTACAAAGTCCATATCTACTTCTTAGTTAACATAAAATATAAGGCAGCATAAAAACAGATTAAAAAAACCCTACAGATGACTTGAGATAAATGAGAACTCATAATTTATAAAGTTTTACTTTAACTA
This sequence comes from Murina feae, assembly GCA_004026665.1. Lineage (NCBI taxonomy): Eukaryota > Metazoa > Chordata > Mammalia > Chiroptera > Vespertilionidae > Murina > Murina feae. Next base: position 9,426 of record PVJC01039492.1, on the reverse strand, counting down.
CCATGTATACATAAAAAGAAACATTTTCTAAATGTTTGCATGCATTTGGGAAATAGTTCCTCTCCTCCCTCCTACACACACACAATGGGCATGTTTTTTGCATAAAGGCAATCAATTGGCGTTAAACATATTCTCAAGTTTGATACTGTGCATTAGAGACTTTGATCAGGCCTTGATTCCAGGGTATCCTCTTTAATTAGAAAGGCTTGAGTTCTATTTATTATAATTGAAAGGAATGTTTCATTATTATTGTGGAAGGTAGGAAAATAAGAATTTGTTATGTCAGTAATGTGTCAAGTGCAAACACCTATGTTCATGATATGGATTATAATACTATTTCCATGCTACTCATATTTGTACTCTTCCATAGATCCTAAAGTGAACTTTACAAATACTTATTGAGTTACTTTTATGAATCATTTAAAAAAGGTATTTTTATTATGAAAAAATTTAGATTACTTAGCAATGCAAGCATACATAGAACAAGCACAAATTTAAGCATCTTTCTTACTTAAGATGATTCAGTTAAAGTGGTCAATTTTCAAAGAAGTGATCTAAATTAGGGTTTGGCAAACTTCTGTAATGGGTCAGTAAATATTTTAGCTTTTTCAGGCCATACAGTCTCTGTGCAACTACTCAGCTTTGCCACTGTAGTCCGAAAGTAACCAAAGATGATCCATAAATGAGTGAGTGCAGTTGTGTCCCCATAAAATTTTATTTGCAACAACAATAATAATCCTATATAATAAAAGTGTAATATGCAAATTGACTGAACCGCAGAACAACTGTTGCTATGATGCACACTGACCAACAGGGGGCAGACACTCAACACAGGAGCTGTCCCCTAGTGGTCAGTGCACTCCCACAGGGGGAGCGCTGCTCAGCCAGAAGCTGGGCTCGTGGCTGGTGAGCACAGTGGCAGTGGCGAGAGCCTCTCCTGCCTCTACTGCAGGCAGGCAGTAAGGAGTGAGGGGTCCCACACTGTGAGAACCCCAGACTGCGAGAGGGATGTCTGACTGCTGGCTTAGGCCTGATCTCCCTGGGGATTGGGCCTAGGCCAGAGGTGGACATTCCCTGAGGGGTCCAGGACTGTGAGAGGGTACAGGCCAGGTTGACAAAAGCTCCCTTTCCCTCCCTGCCCGCACCCCATGCACAAATCTTGTGCATTGGGCCTCTAGTAATAATAATAATAATAATAATAATAATAATAAATAAATAAATAAATTGGCCAGATTTGGTTCACCAGCTGTGGCTTGCCAACTCTTGTTCTAGAGATTATGAGTGAAAGGCTTAGTGAAAATTCATGGTAACTGGTAAATTCTAGTTATTATGAGTACCTAAAAGCACACTTCTCAGATATTGGCCCTGTCTATGTTCTTCAGAATTGTTGTTCCACATTCATTTTCATCAAGCAGGTTATTTTCTCATCAGTGGCTTCCTTAGCAATGTGCTGGCTCCAGTGCTTGTTCACACTCATTCTGATTTGTCTATTATACGTGAATTATCAGTACATTACTCTTTCTAGGGTGGTTGATTGGTGCAGTTCTTTTTTTTTTTTTAACTACATGTAACTCTTTTTTATTTATAAATTACAATTGATGTACAATATTATAAAAATTTCAGGTGTACAATCCCATAATTAGACATTTACGTGACTTACAAAATGATCACACCCATAAATCTAGTACCCATATGCAATATATATATGCTACGGTTTATTGCCTGTAATATATTCTTCATTTCAATTGGTTCTTTCTTATGGTTTTCATGTCCTTTTTCATGCTGTTGAAATTCTTACTAAGTTCCTTGAGCATCCTCATAACCATTGTTTTGAACTCTGCATCTGGAAGCTTTATTTGCTTTCATTTCATTTAGTTCTTTTTCTGGAGATTTCTTCTGTTCTTTCATTTGGAACCTGTTTCTTTGTCTTCTCATTTTGATTGCTTCTCTGTGTTTGTTTCTATGTACAGCTGCTGAGTCTCCCAATCTTGATAGAGTTACCTTAGAAGGGCCCAGTGACACAGCTTCCCAGGTCACCTGAGGTGGGCAGTCCAGGCATGCTCCCTCTCTCCAGTTGGATTGTTTGTGCTCTCCTGTTGTAATGAGCCTTGATTGCTGTTGGCTTGTCCCTGGGATGGAATGACTCCTAGTTCTATTGGCTGTGAGAACCAGCTGCAACCCAGTGGAGGAGCTACTGTTGAGGGGCCAACCGTATGGAGCAGAATTGGATTTAGTAAGGTTTTGGTGCTTGCTGAGTTTGCCCCTTGAGCACACTGCTCATAAAGGTAGTTGGGTTGTAATACAGCACTGGCTCTACGGCCTCACAGGGGGTGTAGGCCAAGATCAGCTGCCACCTGTGTTTTGCTCAGGGCTACTCAGCATGAGCTACAAAGCAATCTACAGAAGTTTGCTACTTGTGCTGGGCTTGGCAGTGCCCAGGAGAGGCCAAGCTCCCAACCAAAGCTGGCTGCCACTAGCATCAGGCTTGGGCCACTTAGCAAGAGGAATAAGATAGTAGAATGCCAGATGCTACTTGTTTGGGACATTGTTTTTAAGAAGTATACTTCTGCTTCTTTTTAAAAATCTTTACCTGCAGATATGTTTATTGACTTTCTTCCTTTTTTTTTCTTTAGAAAAAGAGAAATGGAGAGAGAGAGAGAGAGAGAGAGAGAGAGAGAGAGAGAGAGAGAGAGAAACATTGATTGGTTGCCTCCTGTACAAGCTCCAACTGGGCATTGAATCTGCAACCTAGGTTTGTGTCCTGATCAGCAAACAAAACAAAAGCCACAGGAAAACAGCTTGGGTGAGCCCACAAGCTTGGTAGGGTAGAGTCTCAGGGAATTACCAGGGCTGGGCAAACAGTGTGAGAGAGTTAACGGAAGCTCAGATATGGTGCCCGCCTGCGAAGTCTGTGAGGGGAGAGTTCAACATAGGAACGATGGCTCCTTCGGGCACTTCCACCTGGGAGAAAACTGCTCTTCTAGCCCTTATCTCAGAGTCAGACAATTTTAGTTCCTCCCCATATGTCTCGGTGTCTTTAGAGCTGCTGCCCAGTGCTGGAGCTTGGAGCCAGTCTGCGTAAGTCTGTGTGTGGGCCCTTCAAGAGGAATGCCTGGATGTTTAGCAGCCCTCTGTTTCCCTTAGCCACAATCCACGCTGGTTCTTATAGCCAAACATTTTGGATACTTCTCTTCTTGGCACTAGAGATCTGGCTGGAGGCCTAGTGAGGGTCCAGGACCCCTCATTTCTCAGGGGGGACCGCCCCAGCTGAGATATACCTCCTGATTTTTAACTGCCACATGCATGTTGGACTAGACAGTTTCAGGCCCTCCTACCACTGTGGGGTGGCTTCTTTGTATGCTTACTTATAAAACATCTATTCAGCCAGATCTGCAATTTGGTTGTAATTTTGATGTGATTATGGGAGGATGTGAGCACTGCCTTCAACTATGCATCTCCACCAGAAGCCTGTAGGAATTCTATCATTGTAATTTTTTAAACCATTACTTCACATCTTCTTAGTTTAAATATTTGTGTACAAAACTACAATGCTCAATAGGACTATTTCTCTCTGTCGGATCAGAAAAAACTTGACTATTCCATGGTGTGTTCCACACTGCACCTGTGTGAATCTGTATGAGGTTAGCTGCACCATGGCCTGTGCTAAGAAGGGATGCTCTTTGAACACCCTTTCCAAGGCTGTACTTTTATGGTCCTTTCCCCTTAGAGGGCAGATTTTAGATGCTTTATAGGCATAGAGGATACCATTGGTTACATACTAGCACTTCTGGGGGCTGAACTCCTGGGCTATGGGAACATCTGGCCCAATGGATAGAACTGCTCGTCTGCAATAGGTCTCTTGGATCTTGTAAGGATAAACCTACATTTGTCCCATATTTTTAGATAAGAAACAATAATTTCCAGTCCAGGTACTGATAAGAAGACATTTGTTAAGAAAATAAAAATTCCCTTTCTTTGTCTTTCCAGCCCCCTGTTCTTCTTTTGAAAACAACCTGCCTTTTCCTGACTATAATCATGTAAAAGCATCGTATATGAAGCACGCAACTCACTCTCAAACGTGTCATTCTAGCTAAACAGTTTTTATAGCCACTTAGAGCCTGCTCACTCCTTGCTACACTGCCTATGCAGGTATTGGGGGTGGATAGGGGAGAAGCTCTTTCTAATATAAATTTATTTTACAGGGCATTTTCAGGCTTGTCAACTTGTGGAAGCTGTGATTCTATAGACTATTTATTTCCTTAATATTTGGGCAACTTAGATAATGTAATATAGATAATATAAAATCCACAAAATGAAGTACCTGAAATGCTTCAAGTAAGATACATTTCAGGTAAAAATGTACATCATTAAATTTTATATGAAAAGTCAGAGAAAAAAATAATTTTTTCAGGATTTGTCAGTGACAAAATGCAGGTTTTAATTTTACATTCTACTTATTGTCTATTTCTGAATTGGCCTTTTAAGCTTGTATTTGGGCATATTTTAAGATACTTACAAGTAAAATAACTTTTAACATGAGTCATGGTTTAAATCTTCCCTAAGTTAGAATTGATAGAAATTTACCTCTTAAATATCATTTCCTAAAATTCATATTGAAAGAGCTAAATGATTCCCAATGTTTGTTTCTTCATGATTTTAACTCAGAAATGTGCATGTATTATGAAAATTTGGTCCTCACTATATAAATATTAACCCAAAACCTTTGATTCGTAATTAATAATTTTAAAAGAATAAATATTTATTGGAGTTTGAACATAGAATATTATGGTACTAAAGCACAAATAGTGATGATGATCATTAAAGTGATAAAACAGGATAATAACTATAATTTACATAGTTTATTATATACCAGGAACTTTAAAAGCACTTTACATATAAATCATCATGACCTGGTAGATTTGACTACGAAATACTATTTTTCAGAGTAGAAAACTGAGCTCAAGCAACATTATGGAACTTGTTCAAGGTCAAACATGTAGTAAGTGGTTCAGGTGGGTTTGCATCCAGCCATTTACCCTTGTGACTGTCCCCCACTCACCACATCTGGACCATGGAGCTGAAGGGATGCTGGAACCATTTCTGTTGGGACAAGCAAAAGATTGGCAAGTTTCTCCTAGCCCCAGCTGTAAGGAATTTATATCTGAGAACTCCTTCCTTTTACATCAGATAAAAAGTTACTGCTTTTCTTTCCCTAATCTCGATGTCATTTGTGTTGTAACCTGGTGAATAAATTACAAGGTACACCAGTTGAGTAAACTTTACCTCTGTGATGAGTTTTGCATTGTAAAGATTTCAACCTTAATTGTGCATTGTCATTACACACTCATTTGTTCCACTTTTATGATAGAAGGAAAATTCATTGGGACAATCTAAGTCATCTTTAGGCAGTATGTTCATCAGAGCTCAAAAAGGAAGATGATTCCCCAGATCTTCAGGTAAGCAACACTTGTTTAAATGAAGAAGTTGTCAGGAAATTCCAAGTCATGCCATTTGGAAACTTACTGCTTTAAAAAGGGGTGGGTCACTGAAAAGATTGAACCACTGAGAAAGCTTCTGCCAATTTGTCCTTTTTTGGGTAAGAAAACTGCTAAAACATAACAGACATACTCCATCTATCTAATCATTCTCAAGGAACATGTACCTTCCACCCCTCGGTCCTCAGACATGGCTGAATAGTTCCATTGACAGGTCAGCATATTCTCTGGGCTCTATCACAAGTAGTTCTAATACAAATTTAATATTTCCCCCCAAAGCATTAAAATGGTCACCATGGTGGGAGTGGGGGAGGTGGGAGGGAGGAATCAGAACTCTGTTGGACTCCCTTAGACTTATTTTTAATTTGTTTGTTTGAATTTCCATGAGGTAGGGCACAGTCACCTTTCCAGTGAGTAGGGCCTCCAAAGGTCTTATCGGTATCTGCTCTTATCTTTTATTCAGAAACTGAACAGACAGTGGGAAGGAAATGGGAAAGGGAGAACATCCAGACAGGTAATCTGTCAGTCAGTCAACAATGTGCATCTAGTGCCCGTAAGTGACAACTAAACTAACCCAGCACAGATATTCATGGAGAATTGCATACTGCTTCTCCCTGCCGCCACTCTCAGGCCTCCACAACCTCCCAAATGAAGATTGGGAAGACTGCTGGCACCACAAAAGCAACTGTGGGCTTCTGTGCTTCACCTCCGGGATGTCTCCAATTGTCAGTCCACTGCTTACTGCCTGCTCCTTGTCCTGCTGTCTTCTTGGACTACCCTCGTTTTAGCTTCATATCACTGTTCTTCTCTAACCCCCTTGATTAGCAGTCCTGTTCTGATTCATTCTTCCTGTGATATGTCTGCACTCCTTCACCATATGACGATGACTTCCAGCATTTGACCTCAAATCCTTCATTCTGTAACCAGGGGACGTGGACAGCGACAGACAGACATGCACTGCCCATCACCTCTTCTCACCCACCAGCACTTCTTCACCCCCCCCCCCCCCCCCCCCCCCCCCCCCCCCCCCCCCCCCCCCCCCCCCCCCCCCCCCCCAATCACCTTAGCCCTATCCACAGTGGGAACAGCCTGTGGAACCTGGGTAAAGAGGGCAGGGAGTTAGCATTACAGTGACACCAATAGAGAGATGATGAAGGAAGCAGGAACTGCCTTGCCTGCATCTGATTACTGCTACTACCTCAGTTATAAGGAACGATCGCCATAGAAAGCTCCATTGTCGTTTTTATACCTGCATTGTTCTTTGCTCTCCCAAGGCCTGGTTCCAGGAGGAAGTCAGCAACACATGCTTGAAAGATATCCTTACGTGTGGTCCTGCTGGTGGAATGGGTTATGCTCACACTGGCCAGCTGACAAGTAAATATTTGGTGTTGTCAGCCTTCCCAATGAATGTAATAAAAGTCATGAAGCGGATATATTTGAATAAGTTATACAAAATAGTCTAAATCCTAATGGGTTCAGTATAAGCACAGAAAATTGCCTGAGGGTCATCATGTGAGGTTTACAGAAAGGAAACTCCTGTTCGTTTGGTGAGGGTTTTAGTCTTAAAGGCTTTTTTTCAGGGTTAGGAAATAAGTTGAAAATAGGGCTTAATACTACCAAGAGTTAAAGAAATTATTCATCCCCTCTTGTATAATACAAGCTGAAGTTGAAAGATTACTTCTCCAGAATTTGTGTGTCAATGAACTCTGTTTTGCTATTGTGTTTCTAATTGTGTTTTTAATTGCAAAAAATGGGCGGGAAGCATTTTAAGTGGCACAATTAATGGTAGATACGTGTTGTCGGAGCATTAGAACCTGTGATAATTAAGAACGGGGATGGGGAGAGCGAGGGAAAACGTGACACTTGTAATCAGCACTGCAGACACCCAGTGTTCCTCTGAGTGGCTCCAAGTCCAGCTGGCAGGTTTAGCCCTGATCCTCTTCATGCCACCCTTCCCTGGAATGGGTTTCAAAGATGAAACAGATGCCAGTACTTTTACTATAGTGTGAAGAGAAGACATGATGCTTTATATCCCTTAGAGTTATCTGCCCTGTCATTCTCCTTACGTTATTAATGGGCTGGAGTTTAAGGTGATTGTAGGAGTCTGTAACTGGTAATGGATGAGAAACGAATGAAGATTCCCAGTGCACCTGAGATCATATTCCTGTTCACTCTAGTTTTTGAGGGAAGAAGGAGAAAGTGGGAAAGAGGAATTGAATGGGACAATAAGAGAAGAAAATAGAGAAGAGTGTTGGAGTTGAGAACCGAAAAGAAAGACAGGCGAGCTCTGGTGTGATTGACACAGGCTTACTTATTGGGAGTAAAGGAGAGATTATTTAAAGGTATATCATACATTTTCCTACTCATTGTTCCTTTTTCTGTTTCTAGAATTTTTTGCCCCCAAAGGACTTAAGGCAGTTTAAAAATAAAAGGCATGTGTGCAGTAAAACTCAGTAAGTAGAAATAAAATAGCAAGCTGCCTTCCTTCCCACCACCTACCCCTCTTTCAATCCCCCCATCATTTACACTGATTTCAACATGGAATAGCAGTGTATACATAGTGTTCCCCCCACAACTGTTTTCTAGGTTTTTCAAAATATGTTACGCAATGTGTAGAATATGGTTTTGTAAAATAAATAAAATAAAATGAGAATAAAAAAACAGATAAAAGGAAACAAGCCAAATAAGGCACTTTTTTCTCTATTCTTTGCCAAAGGAATATCTCCTAAAATAATGAATATTATGTTACTTACTAAGATATTGGATACAAGATATTTAGCAACCCGCAAAATAACACTACTAGCCTAGAAAGCACTAATTTGAGTAAAATGTTGAGCATTAAACATTAAAGAGAACCAGGATTATATAAAACAAGGTCAATGTCAGCCATGGCTTACTCTGGATGTGAGATTGAAATTGCTGGCTATCATAACAGTTTTGAAAAAACTGTCAGTGCAGTGGTCATCAGAATTTTTGAAATATTAAGTTTATATCTCCTCATCTCTTCCTTAATAAATTCACCTTGTTACCTGTGGTGTTAGGGATGGCCATAAACATATCATAAATACTTAAAACTCTGGGCAATAGACAAGTAAAAATACATTTCTTTGAAAATATCTATTTAAAATGGGAAAATAGCCATTGCTTATATTATCAATATTTAAATTAATCTATTTTTCACTAAATAATGACATCACATTAATAAGTTTCAAAAAGTTTTTCAAGGTTTTATGTTACCAAAAATATTATTTTAAAATTTCTAGAATTATGTCTAAAACAAGAATGTTATTTTTCAACCTGTTTCACATATTTCCATGATAAGAAAATTGCATGCAATTCAAGTATCATCTCCATAGGAGAATTTTAAATATTAACTATTCTATAAATGATTTGATCCATTAAAATATGGTGCCGTAAATGGTTACTAAAGAACTAAAATTGTTTAATACCAATTGTAAAGGATTTCACTTGATTAATTAATTAGCTCATTCCATATCTAAACTAATAAAAGCGAAATATTAAAATTAACCGTTTCTCCGAGACAAGGTAAGCCACGCCCACTAGCCAATCAGAGCGGCTGTATGCAAATTAGCCCAGCCAACATGGCGGCCGCCACTCATGGACCTGAGTAAACAGCCCTTTCCATTGCGGCAGGAGGGAAAGTGAAGCTGCGCCCCTCAGCTCAGCTCCGATTAAACTGCCTCTAGCGAAACACAGCTTTTTGAAACATTCTAACAATCATAGAATCCTCCGGAGCTGAAGGAAAGAGCAGCTCCGGCCTAACCAGTAAAAGCAACAATTGTTTCATTATAGACTCTGCGAGGTGAAGTAAAGAGGAGGCTTCAGTTACTTAGAAGGCCGCCTTAAAGGAACAGTGTATCAATTACCCCAGGCCTTCAAGGAACAGTATCAATTATAGGAGAAAAAACTC
>PVJC01039491.1:0-16235 GCA_004026665.1 Murina feae | reverse complement strand
CCCCCCCCCCCCCCCCAGCTGCCCTCTCTTGCGGCGGCCATCTTTGACCACATGAGAGCAGCCATCTTGTGACGGTCAATTTGCATTTTACTCTTTTATTAGATAGGATATTAAATAGAAAGTTGGGGTGCAATAGTTTATTCTAAAAACTTCTGTCTCATTCAATCAACTATTATTGTTGAGTACATGCAAGATATATGTTCCACTCACAGTATTCAAAATGATAAAGACATAGACCTTGTTTTCAAGTAATATGCAGTCACTCTTTGGGCATACTAGATTCCATCTCCACAGAATAAGCTTGCTAGGAATTCACTAAATTTTAAGCTAGCACTCCCTTATGATGGAGCAACAATTAGGGAGTGATTCCTGTGATTCTATGTCACTCCTCCGCATGTTGATATTTGATTTTGTTCTTCATTCTAATTGGTGAGGCTTAGTTGGAGGGTAGTCCCATGCACCAAAGGGTCTCAGGTTCAATTCCTGGCCAGGGCACATACCCAGGTTGTGGGTTCAATCTTAGGTTGGGCCACATATGGGAGGAAGCCAATCAATGTTTCTCTTTCACATCAATGTTTCTTTCTTTCCCTCCCTCTCCCTTCCTCCTTAAAATATTTTTTTAAAAAAGAAATAAAGAAAAAAGATTTTGTTCTTCTGCTACAGATGAGCCAGAGGAGGGATCAAGTAGAGGGGAATGTTTATCTAAGGAAGGCATGATGACCCCTAGTTCCAGCAATCAACTGCCCATCATGAGTATTTAACACATCTCCTGAGCAACAGGACGTCAGATGCTCAGAGCAAGGTCACCAAACACCTCCTTCATACATTTGATAGATGGTTACCTCTTAGGGCTTTCAGCAGTGGGCAACTCCACAGTACCTTTTTATTTTATAGAGATGCTATCTTAGTCATGAGAACTGTCACTGTATATTCATATGCCCAGTCTCCATCTGAGGGAAGGTGGTGTTTTTGCTTCTCTGACCAACCAAATACTTTTTTGGAACTCTCATAGATAAGAAGGTGATTTTAAAGCCAAGGAGGCAAACCTATGCAATTCTTTGTTCCAGATAATTTTTTTTTGGTTTTTATTGTGTTAAGAAGAGATAACATGAGATCTACTATCAACAAAATTTTATGTTTAATACATTATGAACTATAGACCTAATGTTGTATATAGCAGATTTCTAGAATGTAAGTCATCTTGCATAACTAAAACTTTATGTCCACCGAATAGCAACTCCTCCTTTCCCCCCTACTTTCCACTTACCAGAGATATCTAAAAAGTCAAACTCATGAAGCTCCAGATATTTTGAAGCACAGTAGATCACGTCTCAGACATGAAAGGACACACTGTCTATGTATCCATAAGCTATTGAGTTAACTGATCACATGAGTGAATTCAAATATGAGTCAACTTTGTTTCTTTGTTCATTTATTTAACTGAATGTATTCCCTTGGTTTGTTGTTTTGGGGTTGTATGTGTAAAGCCACACTCCTACCTATGCCTTGCTATCTAGACCATAACATTTGATGACTTGTCCTTAAAGCCACCTATGGGATTGTGAAACAAATTTGAATTGGCAGCTCGTTAGGTGTCAGCCCTATTTTAGTTTTGGGAGATGGAGTAAGGAACAAGACAAAAATCTCAGGGAGCCTACATTCCAGTGGGGGAGAAAGACAATAAGCAAGTTGAATAAATAAAGCACACAGTGTGTATAATAGTAGCACATGCTTAAGAAAAAGTATAAAAGAGGGAGTGGACAGATGAAATGTTGCAGTCCGAGGTAGACATGAGTATTGACGTTTTAGGTAGTATGGACACAGTAAGCCTCTCAGAATGACGTTTCAATTAAAACGGAATGGAATCTAAAGAACAGTATAAACCAACAAACCAACAGAAACAGACGCACAGATACAGAGAATAGACTGATGGTTGCCAGAGGGGAGGGGGTCTGGGGGACTGGGTAAAAGGGGAAGGTATTGACAAATACACATTGATGGTTACAAAATAGTATTGGGAATGTAAAGTACAACATAGGGAATGTAGTCAATAGTATTGTAATAGCTATGTGTGGTGCCAAGTGGGCCTTGGAAATACTGGGGAGGGGGGACACTTTGTAAACTATATGGGGTGGGGCAAAGTAGGTTTACAGTTGTTCTTATGGAAAATAATAAAATAATTTAAAAAATAATATAAGAATCAGTCTGTTTTGCATACTCACAATCATAAATCTACTTTTGCCCCACTCTGTATGATTGTTTAACCATTATGCTATATACCTGAAACTAACACAAAATAATATGGAATACCTACTGTAATTGAAAATTTTTTTTAATTTTTAAAACACTGAATGAAATAAGAAAGCTGATCACGTGGTTGATGGGGGGAGAGCAGGAAGGGAGCAGCAAGTGGGAGGGTGCCTGGAGTGTTTGGGGAGCTGGGCACCTAGAGGGAAGGGAATGAGAAGAGGAAGACCAGGAGAGTAGGTCACACAGGCAATGAGGAGCCCGTTACTGTAGGGCCCTGTAGAGGATGGAAAGGATTTTAGTTTGTGCTCATCTCCAGAGTTATGTATAGATATGACTTATAGTTTTAACAGGTTTATACTGACGATTGTGTGGAGAATATACGATAGAGAAGCTGAAGGAAGTCAGAAAGTTAGAAGGCAGAATCAGGGAGGAAGTCAGAAAGCTAGAGAAATAATTAAACCAAGGTTAATGGAGACCTTGGTCAGGAGCTGGCCATAAGGAGAGCAGAAAAAAGACAACATGAGACACTGCTAGAAGGAATGTAGGGTGTGAGGGGAGGTGACAACTCAAGAAGAAAGGCTTGTAGGATGTAATTGCCATTGTCTGAGATTGGGAAGACGTATGGGAAGAGATCACATTGATGGGAATAGAGAAAATCGCATTTGGACATAAGATTTTAGGCTAGTGTGTGAAAGATTTAATCCGACCCAAAACGAGTAAGTTGACCAAGACAAGCAGGGTAAAAGTGAAAGGTCGCATTTATTGATTGCCCTCGGGTGAGGTTCCTAGGTCCGGGGGAAACAGGCCGGAGAAGTCACCAACACACAAACCTGGTAAAGCTTCTTTATGCTGCTGTTAGGCCAATCAGGTTTGTCCGCGGTAGATTGTTGGGGATTGGGGGGAGAGGGTTGATTTAAGTTCAAGCGGGGAGTTTGTACAACTGCACCTTGGACATCCTGAGAAATTCCAGATGGCCATTAAGGAGGGTGTTTTTACGGCGCCAGTTTTATCAGGGCTGCTGTTTGGCCTTGGGCTGTTTGTTTGGCTCAGCGGGTGAAATCTTGAAGGTCCCTTGTCTGTCCAGCCCCCAGACCTTATAGTGTGATTCCAAATGGAGGAAGCAGTAGACAGATTAACATATGGTATATGAAGTTTGGGAAAGTTTGAACTAGAAATATAAATTTGGGACTCATCAACAAGCAGGTAGTATTTAAGGCTATGAAACTGAATGATATCAACTAGAGAACTTGTAAAATTAAAAAAAAAAAGAGTTTTTAGAGAGAGGGAGAGAGAGAGAAACATTGATGTCAGAGCAAAACTTTGATAGGTTGCCTCCTGCATGCACCCAACTGGGGATGGAGCCCTTAATAAATGGCAACCTTTCAGTGCATGTGATGATGCCCAACCAACTTAGCCACACTGGCCAGGTACAGGGGCAGGGATTGGAGCAGAGGCATAGCCACCCTGGAATGTTCAGCGCAGCATTTCTGATTTTTCACTGGTAAATCCATCCCTCAGTTGCCTTCCCCCTCCCCTCTCAAACTCCTATTTTCTTTATTTTCACCACAATTGAGCATTTTATTTTTCTCTTAATTGCTTTATTCATTACTACTAGATTAACAACTAGATAGTAAAAGGTTTTTGTTTTTCTTTAGAGAACTGATCTTTTTTGCATAATTCATAAGACTGTTAGTCACTAGAAAGCATTCAATAAATATGTTCTTTTAAAAGATAGAAATGTATAATCATACTTTTCCTTTATCAGAAGTAATCACAGTCCTAATTTTAGACTATTGTTATAGAATTCTGGTAGAGATGAGACTACTGAAGGTATTCATGATTTCATGATTTCAATTTTCAAAAGTGTAGCTTGGCGGTTACTTAGTGATCCTACCTTAAAGGTACACTTGTCAATTTTATTAGGGTTTACTTATTTGCAGAAAACAATAATTTAAAACAATGAAAAGAAATAGACGACACCCAATTCCCTTCCTAGAATTTCCCTAATGATATTACCTTTAACAATATTTTCACTTCTGCCTGTGTATTTAGAGAGTGTGATGCTAAAAATACTATTTGAGGCAGCTGGGTTGTAGATTACAGAAACCACAGCTGTTCAGGGATAAATTTTGAAACAATGCCATCTGAGTATCAGTTGTAAATTACCACCACTGAAAAGGTTTTCTTTTCCTTTAAAAAACTGAAATGAAAGCCACAGAATTAGACCTTTCAAACAATATAGATTATTTTTAAAAACGCTCATGGCATGATAATATAGTAGAATGAAGTATATAAATAATGTGTCTGAACAGAGTGCCACTAGAAGAATTGACAATGGAAAGTCAAACATATGCAGCGCAATTGCATAAACTGGTAGGGGTAGATATGAAGTCAGTAAGACAGGACAAAAGTATTAAGTCCTAGTAGATTTATAAATTGCATCAACACAAGGGTGAAATAGATGGCAAACACAAATGCTGAAGACCCTGATTGAATTGAACTGGACCCTAAGTGAGGACTTTCAAATATTTATTGAGCACCCATTGCAGGGTATTTTCACACCCATGATCTCATTTAATCCCTGTAACACTTTCTGAAATGTGTATTATTTTTCACATTTTATAGGTGGGGACCTATGCTTGTACAGGGCAAAGTACTTGCCCCATTAATTCTTGTAGATTCACAATATACATCTAAGAGTTACAATTTTTTTTAAATTTTGTTTTATTGCTTAAAGTATTACAAAGAGTCTTAAATACATCTCCATTTTTTCCCTTGACCTTCCCCGCTCCTCTCCTACCCCCCAGTGTCTTGTGTCCATTGATTATGCTTATATGCATGCATACAAGTCCTTCAGTTGATCTCTTAACTCCTCCCTAACCCTCCCGAGCCTTCCAGCTGTAGTTTGACAGTCTGTTCAATGCTGTTCTGCTTCTGTATCTGTTTATGTTCATCAATTTACAATGGTCTTTATTATCCATAAATAAGTGAGAGCATGTGGTATTTTTCTTTCATTGACTGGCTTATTTCACTTAGCATAATGCTCTCCAGGTCCATCCATGCTGCTGCAAATGGTAAGAATTCCTTCTTTTTTATAGCAGCATAGTATTCCATTGTGTAGATGTACCACAGTTTCCTAATCCAGTCATCTGCTGATGGGCACTTAGGCTGTTTTCAGATCTTAGCTATGGTAAATTGTGCTGCTATGAACATAGGTATGCATATATCCTTTCTGATTGGTGTTTCTGGTTTTTTGGGATATATTACCAGAAGTAGGATCACAGGGTCAAATGGGAGTTCCATTTTTAATTTTTTGAGGAAACTCCATACTGTCTTCCATAGTGGCTGCACCAGTCTGCATTCCCACCAGCAATGCAGGAGAGTTCCTTTTTCTCTGCATCTCTCCAGCACTTGTCATTTATTGATTTGTTGATTATAGCCATTCTGACAGGTGTGAGATGATACCTCATTGTTGTTTTGATTTGCAGACCTCTACTCAGAAAACTACAGAATGTTGAAAAAAGAGATAGAGGAAGACATAAACAGATGGAAGAACATACCATGTTCATGGATTGGTAGAATCAACATCATTAAAATGTCCATACTACCCAAAGCAATCTATAAATTCAACACACTTCCCATTAAAATACTAACAGCATATTTCACAGACCTAGAACGAACTCTCCAAAAATTCATCTGGAATAAAAAAAGACCCCAAATAGCTGCAGTGAGCCTGATAAAGAACAAAGTAGGTGGGATCTCCATACCAGATATCAAGCTATATTACAAAGCCACTGTTCTCAAAACTGCCTGGTACTGACACAAGAACAGACATATAGATCAATGGAATAGAATAGAGAACCCATACATTGACCCAAACCAATATGCTCAATTGATATTTGACAAAGGAGGCAAGAACATACTATGGAGTCAAGACAGTTTCTTCAATAAGTGGTGTTGGGAAAATTGGACAGATATATGCAAAAAAATGAAACTAGACCACCAACTTACACCATACACAAAAATAAACTCAAAATGGATAAAGGACTGAAATGTAAGATGGGAAACCATAGAAATACTAGAGGAATTTAAAAGCAACAAAATCTCAGACATATGTCAAAGTGATTTTTTTCACCAATACAGCTCCTAGGGCATTGGAAACTAAAGAGAAGGTAAACAAATGGGACTACATCAAAATAAGAGTTACAACTTAAAAATCAAACTATAAGGTGTAGAAACTAAGGACAACAGAAGTGAAGGAAATTCATGTGCAGTGATCTGCAAATCTACCCACACTATGGAGCAAACTCTCAGTACAGACCCTGCCAATCACAGGTCGGAAACACCACCTACATTCCCAAGGCCAGCACTTTTAAATGAAAACACTGTGACCTCAGAATCACAAATAGATGGACACTATTATTTTTTCCTCTCAGTGGAGGTGAAAATGACATTCTGTGAACTAGTTTATATTTTAAGAATTTGAAAGATCTTACCTCATTCCATGGAGATGTATAAGGAAGTTATATCAAGTTTTCTCCACTGTGGCAGCATTTCCATTTTGGATAGAATAATTCCTTGTAGTGAGGATGTCCTTTGCATTCTAGGATGTTTAGCAGTATCCTTGGTCTCTGCCTTATTAGGTGCCAGTAACACCCTCCCTCACTAGTTATGACCATCAACATCATCCCTAGACACTGCCAGTTGTCCTTGAGGGGTGGGGAGCAAGGTGCTCCCCAGCTGGGACTGAGTTAGATAATGGTAGCACTGAGTTATAACCTACGTTTGCACAGAGCTTGTGAATTCAAATTGTAAACAAGGTTTGTTAAAGATAAACATCATCTTTCAAAAATTATGTTAAAATTAGCTTAATGAAAGTGAGCTATAAAATGCATTAACATTTATATTAAACTAGAGGCCTGATGCACAAAATTCATGCAAGGGGCTCGGCCCCTGAGGCTGCCTTTGCCTTAGCCCCCCAGCTGCAGCTTTGTCTGGAAGGTCATCTGGAAGGACATCTGGTCTAATTAGCGTATTATGATTTTATTATTATAGATGATATATTGAAATGTTCCAATACATTTAATTTTCTGAATGTTCCAATATCTTTAGAAACATGAGTTACATAAAAGTCACGTTTTTCTCATAAGCGTTAAATTTTAGTTACTTCTGTGACTTAATTTTGCTCTAAGATATTTACTTTTCAGCAACAGACAAGTTTATTTTTCTGGTTGCTGGATATTTCTATTTTATGCTGAACTCGATGGACTGTTTTAGAGTAGCTATTTGTGGAATTGTATGAAATACTCGAGTCATTTTATTTTAGAACTACACATCTTCATATTCAGTATTGCAATTTTATGCAATTCAGTGAGGAAATGAATCTATCCTTCTGGTTGCTTTGAACTCATTTACATTCTTCAAAATTCCTCGGCAGGAAGTCTTTAATAATCGTAGTGTGCTGTTTTTCTGTTTTACTTTGTTCATCTTCTTATAAGAGACTAGTGACCACAAACCTATCTCCTTCCTTTTCCATTGTGTGTTAGGTAAACTTAAACTGATTTTTGTTTGATTTAAAGTGGAAAGCAGAATTACTCACTTGAGATAGTAACGGGAAATCTTTCATTCATATGAGAGCTACTTAACATTCAAGGGCATGACTGAAATGCCAATAGTATGATTTGTTTCCCAATTTTTATTAGCAAGTAATATATTGTGAACAATGCCATGAAATTATATATTTTAATATTTTCATTCCCATATAAACCTCCCATAATTCAGTAGTAGTGAGAAATGTTTTCATAATTTCAGAAATCATTCTCCACTGCAGTGCAACTTAAAGATATTCAACAATAAACAAAATTAATCAGTTCTTTTTAACAATTGTGTATTAAATGGTATGGGGAAATGGGCATTAAAATGAAACATTTATTATTTTAAAACCCCTGCTAGAAATGGTCACTTCTTTCTTTGGAAATCATTGTTAGCAAAAATGTAAATAGCGTGTTGACAGTCCACACTAGGGTTTGTTACTAAAAGCATAACTCATCTTTCTCCTTCCTTGGTAAAGGTGACTTTCACCACTGTAATAAACACACTGACTTGCCAGTGACCCCAAGCAATTATCCTTAATGGCTATAGCTTACCAAAACAAAAACAAAGCACATACCAGAATGCTATCTGTGGCGAGAGGTCCTTGTCTCCACTGGTTGCTAGTGGGAGTAAGCTTCTTTTAATCTCTTAATTAGTTTCCTTCAACTAGGGATGTAGGAAATAACCAGAGTAGTACTAGCAGTTACTGTTTGTTACTCTGTCAGTAATAAAAATCAGCTTCTAGTAGCACAGTTGTTATTAATGTCTCCAAATATAATTTATGCTTTTCACTATTTTGAAGTTATGGGAGTTTATTAGATTTGGTTGTGGGAGAGTTATTTGAAACACACATATGACTACATACACACATATAAAACTACTAGGGGCCCGGTGCACAAAAATTTGTGCACTTAGAGGGGGGAGGGTACCTCAGTCCAGCCTGTGCCCTCTCGCAGTCTGGGACCCCTCTGGGGATGTCCACCTGCTGGTGTGCCTGGCCAGCCTGGGTGAGGGACCAATGTCTATTTGCAGGCTGGCCAAGCTCCCCAGTGGGGACCCTCACCCCAGGGGGTGTGGCAAGCCTGGGTGAGGGGCTGAGGGAAGTTTTCAGCCTGGCCACAGCTCCCACTGACCCTCTGGGCCATCTGCCTGGGAAATGATTGGGTGGCATGGCACATCCAGGGAGGTTTCAGGCCTCCCTGCCTGTGCCCCTGGCCACCTGATGGCCTCCCAGGGGCGGCCGGCTGGTCCCGCTCCCGGAGGCTTCTGCCTGGGAGGCATGGGGTGGTGGCGGCCACCCAATGGCCTCCCAGGAGGGAGCATCCTGGGCCTGGCCGGCTGGTCCCGCCCCCGGAGGCTTCTGCCTGGGAAGGCATTGGCCAGCTCAAGGTGCAGATGCTTTCCCAGGACGGAGGCTCCCAAGATGGCGGAGGCTGCAACCCCAGAGAAGCCGCACACCCAGGCTGCAGCCTCCGCCATCTTGGCTAGGCTAATTTGCATGCAATCACTCTGAATGGTTGGTGGGCATGGCTTAGGCCGTCCTGAAGAAACGGTTAATTTTAATATTACGCTTTTATTAGCTAAGATTGCTATTTAACAAAGTTGGTTTTAATATTTTTGATAACTATATTTCAACATAGTTTCCTTTGTAATCATATTTCATTTTATGTGCTTAAAAACACTTTGCTCTGGGAAGGAGCCCATAAACCTCAGAGGTTGCCAAAGAAGATTTGACACACACACACACACACACATGCACACAGACTAAGATTATCCTGGCATAAATACAAACATAAAGGTCATTAAAGGGGCGACTAGTGCATCATGGAATGATTGATAGCTGCCACCGTAAATCTGAAAAACTGAAAATTATGACACTCTGATTGAGTGGAGAACTTAAGCAGCAGCCAAGAGCTGCAACTTAAAGACAGAAAACAATGTTTTTCAGAAATCTCGGCAGCCAAGGGTAAGCAATGAGGGCAGGAAGGACCCCGTTCAGTTTCACATTTTGCTACTGGCTGGGAGGACTGAAGGGCGCACAACTCATTTGCTATTGACTGCAGCTAAGACCTTCTCACCAATTCCTCCCCTGCCCCACCAAGCGGGCATGCTCAAGGCAGGCGGGGGGATACATGCCACTGTATCAACGAACTCTCTTTCAAAAATGTATGCCTGGAATTTTGCTGATGCCCAGTGACTACTAGTGGGTTAACGTGTGCGTGTTGACTTCCTTTCCTCCGGTGGCCTTGTGCTTCTGCAGCAGTTAGGGGAACAGTCTGGTCCACAACCTCAAGTTTGGAGACCATTGGGTTTCACTGCAAAATAACTATTTACTGTCCTCACATTGCTCTCGCATATTTGCCCAGGGGCCAAATTCAGAAATGGCCCAGGAAACAGGTGATCCCCCTTGGCACTCTGCTTAGCGATGCTCCTGCCCCCTTAGCTCTCGGTCAGCTATGCCAGCTCCACATGCCTCACAGGCCTACTCAGGGAAATATTCTAGGTGACTTTGTACTGTCATCAGTGTAAACTAAGAAAATTTGCGTTTTTTTTTTTTGTTTTTTTTGTTTTTTTTTTGTTTTTTTTTGCGTTTTGATTATATTTCCGCACATAGAGTTGTGAGGGACGTGTCAAATATCCTTGAGCCATGTTAAATAGCCACAAGCCCCTCACACTGTAGGGTTAGCGAACCTGGCCAGTCATCCCTCCTCCACCCCTAGCACATACAGACATTACCAATCAATCACAGCACTAGCCTCAGTGAGGGCTGGGATCAGAGTCCTGCACCAAACAGTCCCCAGGGCAGCCAATTCACTGCTAATTTATCAAGTGGGAACTAGTGTGGAAGCCTCTGCATCATCCTTATTCTAATTCTCTCTCTGCCACTGACATGTGGTGTGACCTTGAGCCAACCATGCCTCTTAGTCTTGACTTTTTCATCTATAAAATAAATGAGGGCTCATTTTTCAATTCCACCATCATTAGCCTGACTGGAAGAAAAGAAGGTAGAATACGTAATATTGAGGTTTCATGCAGTGTATAATTTTATCATGAAAAACATATAATATTAGATTGCCTGTGAGCATCTGAATATTTCACTAGCTTTTTATGACTTAAATGTGAGATTATAATAATCCACAGTATTATAGCTCTTGAGAAACATTGATAACAATTCTATTTATAAAGCAAAGCTAGATTATCACCAGGAATGATTTTCTTGGTGCTGATCAGGAATTCTGTAAGTTAAGGCCAACCAACAATAAAACAATGCTTTTTTTTTTTTTTAAAGCACACTCCCCACCCCCCAGCATTCCCTTCTAAAAATTTTCAAGTCTTAGTAATTAACTCTAGCTTCCAATTACACTGTTTTTTAGCACTCAGTGTTCACTTGAGAGCAGTCTGACCAAAATTCACTTAACATATGGCGCTGCAGCTGTTACAGAAAAACAAGCCCACGAAGGCTCTGATACTTGCCTCCCAATCCCAGTATAGTGACTAGACGTGAAATTAAGGATTGCACTCCATTTCCAGTAATGCAGCATTGAAAACACTACCATCAATAGCAATTTGATTATGTATTTAATTCTCTAGAGATGGTTAGACTTTCGCAGGAAGAGGCAGAACTATCCTTATTAGGCATGAGGCCCAGTTGCTCAAAATTGCAGCCTCTGGAGTTGGTGCAGGCACTTGTGTGCCCTTGGGAAGCTATGGAACTTCTTTGTGCCTTGTTTTCACATATACGAAAAGGAGACAGCACCTGTCACAGTGTACTCCTGTGGCTACCTTGGATGATATATGCACAATTCTTAGAACACTGTCAACCAGGAATAGTCCAACAAATATGAACTACTGTAATTTACAAAAATAAAGTTTCAAGTTGTTAGGTGTCTCCTGCTGAGGCTGCTTGGCCCACAGCCATAGTACCACAAAAAGTACCTCTGAGGACACCTGTTCCATTTTGGCATCTGCACCAGTGCTGTCCAGGCCGTACACACATGAAGATTCATTTTGTTGTGGCTCATGAAGCAACACCAGAGCTCAGAGTTTATGCCCGTAGAATATTATTATGCTATAAGCTGGTCAATGGCTGTGTCTGGATCAGTCTGGAAGGCTGTACCATCACAGGTTCAAACACCCCCGAGGCAGGTCATGGGTGAGGAAGCCCATTGCTCTTCTATTCCCCTGTGGAATTGAAGCTCCCAACCCCAACAGATATCAGTGTTGACAATTAGGAAGCAAAGCGTCCTCTCTTCTAGAGATCTAATCCGGCTGTTTGCTTGGCTCTCAGGTAAGACTTCCCTCCCCATCCACCAATCAGGAGCTTTCCACAAGAACCACTATGTTTTGCTTTACTATCACCAGCACAATGCAGGAAGGGCGGGGTTCCTGGTTTACAAGCAGGAAACCAAACTTTGGCCACTCCAGTGCAAGGACTGCACACCAGACCAAACCAATGAAAACCAGAACCTCTGGCAACGACCCAGCAAATCAAGACGGTTTCAACTTGTCTAGTTTAATGAACAGCCAAGTGTGCAAACCACTTATTTAGAGTGGAGATCCTTGTTACCCAAAGTGTGATCCCAGCAGCCCCGACTCCCTGGAGCTTGTGAGCAAAGCAGATTCTTGGGCCACCTCAGCCGACTGAGTCGGAATCTGCATTTTAACTGGATCCCCTGACGAATGCACATTGAGTTTTGAGAAGCTCTGGTGCAGAAACTACACTGTGATTATGTTCTGCCTGCCCTTACATTCAACCATCAGACAGCTTAAAAGGCCACGTATCTGTCCCTTTCCAGAGCCCCTCAGATTTCACCAGTCTGGAGGGAGGCACTGGCTTGGATGCTTCTCTCAAGATTAAGAACCACTGCAACAAAACCATGTCCTATCACAGCACTCCCCTCCTGACCTAACAGGTGTTATTGGCAAATTGAGGTCAGAAATGTAACAGGTTCAAAAAGATACTCTGAAAACCCAAGGAGACATTTTATTCTCCTTACATTTTAGTCAAGGTGCGTACTTCCAAGCCTTTCAGTTCCCTTTCCTTAAAAATGTAAAAGGTTATTAGACTATCTTGCTCAATAATTGATGCTGGACACTAATGAATGAGTTTTGACTTTCAGCTACAATAAATATTTTTTATTAATAATATATCATAAACAGTAATGGGCAAAAGCAGATTTACAGTTGTTCATATGGAAAATATAGAATAAACTCTGTTTCTCATACTCATAATTGTAAACCTACTTTTGCCCGGCCTTGGAGGTTTTGTTTTGCTGAGTCATGATATGTATGGGCTTCACAGTTTGAGGCTCTAAAATAAATGTCACATTTATTTAACATGAAAACTAAATTACTTATGAGTCTGCTTTATTCAGTACAACTGACAAAAAGAAAATTACCCTGGACAGAATTAAACAGGCAAGGAAGACTTTATTCAAGACTATTGCCATAGGTAGAGAGGGCGAACTCAAGGCTGCTGAAACAAACAGTAGGAGGGTTTCTAAGTAATGGGGGGAGCCATGGAAAGGTGCTGGAGGACCTTAAGGAAGGTCGGTCAATGTGAATAGGTCCTTCAGGTTGGCTAATTGTCATTTATTGGAAATTAGGCTCCTGTTTCACCCCATAGAAACGGGGGAATGAAGTGGTATCTTCCCTCAGGATTGTATTTCAAAGGAATATCTCCCAGATTTTGTAGGGTTGTAAAACTGACAAGAAACTTTCAAGTTTATATGCATCTCAAGGAAGACTCAGTGTAGGAAAAAGGTCCTGCCTCTGTGAGTGGTTTGTTGCAAATCAGTCAAGTGTTAGGACCAAGACTGGCCCCCTGTGCTGACTTAGCCACCTTCTTCTTTCTCTATGCATTTTAAACAGGAGAGCTCCCCTAGATGGGGGTGCCCCTCTCCTTGGTACCTTGGTGGTGGGCTGGTCACACAATTGACATTTGGCTTAACAGAACGGATTGGCTCTGTGTAGGCCTTTAAAAGTAAATTATATCATCAGGTTCATTAATGCTAGACCCGAGAATCATGAATTAAAGACTTGGATTTTCCATTTTTCTTTATTTGCATCTCTTTTGAGAGCCATACAGAAAGAAGACATGATTCTAAGGAAAGAATTCTCACATTCCTGGTCAATAAATCTATTATTATTTAATAAATTTTAAACACTATATTCATGTCTTAACAAGAAGGCAGATTGCAGCGGAGTGAAGGGTAAATGAGTGAAAGAACTGGCCAGAGTGAATAAATACAACAGTGTCTTCTTCCCAGAAGCTTGGCTAGGAGTTGGGGTACTCATTCTCCCCCAAATGCTCTTTCTAAGGACACTGCTGACTTTCAGCTGATGTATTTAATCATAATGATTCGTTATTTGGCTCCACCCACTGGCATTTGATACTGATGTGCTCCCATTTGTCTATACTCTATTTTGGTAAACTGTTCACACATTTTCTGGAATAGGAAGTTGGAAGTCTTCTATATCCCTTTCTTTCTGTAGTCTTAGCATCCAGTCAGTTACCCAACCTTGTGACTTGATGCCTTGCCATTCCATTCTCCCCTTTTCACCTGCACTGGCATCCCCCTCTGTACCCTCATTTTCTCTATCCTGGGTCATGGATGAGCTTTCCAATTGGTTCCTTGACTCAGCCTGTGTTACTCATCTCTACATGGATAACAGAGCGATTTTCCTAACATAAAAGCAGACGGGCAAGGTGTGACATTGGGAGAAACTGGGTGAAGAGTACATTAAATCCCTCTATGTTATTCTTTAAAGCTGAATGTGAACCTACAATTACTGCAAAATTAAAAGTAAAAGTAATGAACAGTGCCTCCTCTTTTCTTATAATATTCTGAAATACGTTCCAGAAATTTCAGATCCCTCAGTGAACTAGCCTTTTGCCTTCTAGCTCAGTTTGACTTCTTGCCACATCCTGCCATTGTTCTGCTCATCCAGCTGCAGTGAACCACTTACAGATTCCCAAATCTTCCAGGTTCTCTCTCTCCTCGTCTTCGTGGATGAAGCGCCCTTTGGCTTGGGGTCCTCTGCAAATTGTCAGTTTGGAAAGTTACTTTTTATCCCTCCAACATCTGAGTAGATCCTGCTCTTTCTCTGAAGTCTTTCTACATGGCCACAAGCTGACCTAAACGTTTCATATTTAAAACTGTACAGTGATTTCTGTACACCTCTACTTAGGCAAGTGTTTTGCTCTAAAATAAATGGTCTTTTTTCCTATCTATCTCCTTCCCTAGACTGTAGTCCTGGGTTAAAGAGGCTACTTCACTTACCCCTGTCTTTCTAAGAGCTGAGACAAAGCAAACCTCAACAAATATTTGTTCTATGAATGCCTGACTCCTCCTCCTGCTTTCACTGACAGCCTCAATTTAAAATGTATTGATGTCCCCAAATGTCACTAAGTATTTATTATGCTATTTTGGATGCTTCTTGTTTACTCTAAAAATTATATGAAAGTTTATGAAAAATAACATTTTGCGCTTCACATAAAAATTCTGATAAAAAAAGGGAACGACATATTCAGAACATAGCTTATATTCTAAACTCTTAAGTCGTATACATGAATAAGGAGCTGATTCTACCCTTTCTCCCCCCCCCCCCCCCCCCCCAGCACAGTGACTGTCCCTTATTTTTACTATTCGTAGAAAACAGGTAATTAAATTTCAAAAATTGTCTTATAAAATGACCAGCAGCAGTTTGAAGCATTTCAACAATGTAGATGAACTCTGCTTTTCTGACAAACAAAGCTATCATTCTGTGTTCAAAAAGCAGGACTTGTCCCCAGTGGACACATTATCCGTCCTGTGGATACTCAGGCCACATTGCTCAGGTCCCATTTGTGTTTGTGTCTCCTTCCATCTCCTCTTCTCCGTCATTGGTGAGGGCCAACCTTGCCAGGGATCTGACCAGATTGCAGCAAGCCCTTCAGCCCCTCCACCTCAGCCCTCGGGTGATGTGCTTACAATGGTTCTTGATCCCTTCTATATCCCCTGGAGATGGGCCACCTTTGTTTGTGTCAGCTGGTAACCAACATCTGGATTGAAATCTTAGTTTCACCTTCTGGAAATCTAATACTCTTTTTTATTTATTTATTTATTTATCTTTATTGTTCAGATTATTACAGTTGTTCCTCTTTTTTCCCCCATAGCTCCCCTCCTCCCAATTCCCACCCCAACCTCTGACTTTGCCCCCCCCATTGTCCTCATCCATAGGTGTACAATTATTGTCCAGTCTCTTCACGCATCCCCAACACCCTTAACCCCCGAAAATTGTCAGTCCACTCCCTTTCTATGCCTCTGATTCTATTCTATTCTCAAAGGATACCTTTCAGCATTTCATATAATACTGGTTGGGTGGTGATGAACTCTTTTAGCTTTTTCTTG
>PVJC01039490.1:0-16237 GCA_004026665.1 Murina feae | reverse complement strand
TTTGCAGCAAGCTTGCTGGAATTTATTTAACTTCTAAAGTTGAAACTTCTTTGCTTTAGCCCAGGTCGGGTTGCCCCTGACAACCCAGGCTCTCAGCGCTTCTTTGAGCCCAAGGCTGGAAGCAGGTCTCTGGGGTTTATTGAAACTTTGTTGCCTTAAAGCGGAGGCCACAGCCAGCCTGGGCAGATAGGAACCTTAGCTTCCTGCATCACCGGGGTAAGCCTACTGCTTGTTCCAGCTCCGTGGCTGCCGGCCGCCATCTTGGCTGGGTTAATTTGCATATAGTCAAACTGATTGGCTGGTGGGCATGGCTTGGCTGGTGGGCGTGGCTTAGGTGTACAGGAGTGAGGGTCAATTTGCATATTACTCTTTTATTAGATTAGACGTTTTACATCTTCCCAAGTGAATCATTGTTTATAAGTAATCTCAGGTTCAGTATCTTCTAGATTTCTGAGACTGCCAAGCTAGTTTTGAACATGCCCTTTTTTTTTCCTTTCTTTAATCCTCATTCGAGGATATTTTTCCGTTGATTTCTAAAGACAGTGGAAGGGAGGGAGAGAAAGGTTGGCGGGGGAAGGGAGAGAGAGAGAGAGAGAGAGAGAGAGAGAGAGAGAGAGAGAAGAGAGAGAGAGAAGAGAGAGAGAAGAGAGAGAGAAGAGAGAGAGAGAGAGAGAGAGAGAGAGAGAGAGAGAGAAACATCCATGTGAAACGGATACATTGATTGTTTGCCTCCAACATGCACCCCTACCAGAACTGGGGAACTTGCAACTGAAGTATGTACCCTTGATGGAGAATCCGACCCACGACCCTTCACTCTACAGGTTGATGCTCTAACCATTGAGCATCCAGCCAGGGCTTGAGCATGTCTTTTATGTTAAGTATGAATTCCTTTGCATTATCTTTTATTTCAGAGAGCCTATCTCTGAGATGATTGGTTGAAGTGCATTTTGTAAACTGTCAAATGCTGTTTAGAGTTATTATGTAACAATTATGGCTACGACTGGCTTTACCCCTTTTTCTTTTATTTGTAGATTTTATAACTATATGACTAAAAAGCATAAATAGAGAGAGAGATAGCAGGGGCACTAATATATCCAATGAACAATGGCTTCTGTTCCTCCCTGCCCCAGCTATCATTTAAGAAGTTTACTAAACAGCTTTAGGTTGTTTACCTTTATGTCCTAATTCAAGCACTGTGTATATCATCATTGTACTCTTGTTGGTCTTTTTCCTCCCATAGAATGTCTGGATGTTTTACATTTCTCAGTGTTCTCCTCTGTCATTTATTTGTATGAAGTACCATGATAGGTGTCTGGTGTTTAAGATTTTGTTGTTAGAAGTACCTTCTTGACTGCGACTTTTTGATTTATGTATTTATTTTTATTTACTAGGAGCCCGGTGCACAAAAATTTGTGCACTCGGGAGGTCCCTCAGCCCTGCCTGTGCCCCCTCGCAGTCTGGGACCACTCAGGGGATGTCCACTTGCTGGCGTGCCTGGCCAGCCTAGGTGAGGGGCTGATGGCTGTTTGCAGGCTGGCCAAGGCCCCCAGTGTGTACCCTCACCCCATTGGGGTGTGGCAAGCCTGGGTGACAGGCTGAGGGCTGTTTTCAGGCTGCCCACAGTCCCTTCAAGTGTTGGGCCCCTACTGGGGTGCCTGGGCAGCCTGGGTGAGGGGCTGAGGGCTGTTTGCAGGCTGCCCAAGCCCCCCAGTGTGGACCCTCACCACATTGGGGTGTGGCAAGCCTGGGTGACGGGCTGAGGGCTGTTTTCAGGCTGCCCACAGTCCCTTCAGGTTATGGGTCTCTACTGGGGTACCTGGGCAGCCTGGGTGCGGGGCTGAGGGTCGTTTTCAGGCTGCCCACAGCTCCCATTGACCCAATGCCCCATCAAGGCTGGCTGGAATCAGGTTTCTGGGGTTTATTTATCTTCTATAATTGAAACACTGTTGCTTTAAGCCGATGCCTAGGCAGGTAATGAAGCCTCCTGTTTGCTTCAGCTCTGTGGCTTCTATAATTGCAACTTTGTTGCCTTGAGCAGAGAGAGGCCCAGCCGGCCTAGGCAGACAGTTTACTCCTGATGCAATGGAAGCCTCCTGTTTGATCTAGTTCCATGGTGGTTGGCCTCCATCTTGGCTTGGTTAATTTGCATATAGCTGTTCTGATTGGCTGGTGAGCATGGCTTGGCTGGTGGGCGTGGCTTAGGCATCCCAGAGAAATGGTCAATTTCAATATTACTCTTTTATTAGAGTAGATTATATTTCATTTTAATCTAAGAGGGAGAGAGAGAGAAAAAAAGAAATGTCATATGAGCCCCAACCCAGTATTAAACCCGCCACCTTCTGGTGCAAGGGATGATGCTCTTACCAAGTAAGCCACACTAGCTGGGGCTGATTTATGTATTTCTTATATTGTATTAGCATCTTAATTCTCCAGGGTTCTTTATTTTGTCCATAAACATCTTATGTATAGGTCAGATATGTCTGTATGGTGAGGTAAGCAGAGTTTTGTAAGATAGTGAAACAAAGCTACAATATCACATAATTAGTAGCTAATGGTGTTTTTAAAATATGTATTTTTCTTGATTTCAAACAGGAAGGGAGAGGGAGAGATAGAAATATTAATGATGAGGGAGAATCGTATATCACCTGTCTTCTGCATGTCCCCTACTGGGGATTGAGCCTGCAAACTGGGTATGTGCCCTGACTCAGAATCAAACTGTGACCTCCTGGTTCATAGGTCAATGTGTAACCACTGAGCCACTGGGCAGTAACTAATTGCTTTTATTTATTTATTTTTATCCTCACCAAGGTAATATTTTTATTGATTTGAGCGGGAAGGAGGAAGAAAGAAAGAAACATCGATGTGAGAGAAATATTGATTGGTTGCCTCTCGTACATGTACTAATTGGGGATTCAGCCCTCAACCTAGGTATGTGCCCTGACTGGGAATTGAACCTGTAACCTTTTGGTGTATGGAAAGAATGCTCCAACTTACTAAAACACCTGGCCAGAGTAGTAAAGACAATAGTGTGATGAGTTCCCACTGACAGTTCTAAATAATGTATTGGTTTCCAGTGTTGGTTTTCAAAAATCCCATTTCAGGTTTTAGTTTCACACACACAGTGAGTGGGGAGAGATTAGCAAAGAGCTTATATGCATATGTGCATAACCCCTGGAAACAGACAATAGTGTGAAGGTGGGGTGATACGGGTGGGGAAGGGTGAAGTAGATGGAGTCATGGGGATAAAAAGGGGACATCTGTAATACTTTCAACAATAAACAGTTAAAAAAAAAAAAAAGGAACTTAAAGTACACCACCAGTGCTAGTTCCTCACACTGCAGAGTATATTAGAATCTACTGGAGGTCTTGTTGAACCACAGATTGCTAAGTCTTATCTTCAGTTTTTGATTAGTTACATCTAGGGTGGATGGAGCCCAAGATTTGCTTTTCTCACAAGTTTATTGGTAATGCTGCTGCTGCTGCACTAATAAAAAGACATTTGAGGCATAAGGATATTTTTCCCATTAATTTTTTTACAGAGAGTGGGAGGGAAAGGGGAGAAGGGGGGGAGAGAGAGAGAGAGAAGCATAGATGTGACAGAAACACACCTATCCATTGCTTGCTGGGAGCAGGTATCAGACCTACAACCCAGGTATGTGTTCTTGACCAGAATCAAACCCTCTGGTGCGCAGGCTGATGTTCTAACCATTGAGTACACTGGCCAGGGCAAGACATGTTTCTTAGATTACAACAAATTATTATGGGAAATCTATTCATAAATAACAAAGTCTGTTTTTTGAAAATTCAGGCTTGCATCTTGATCGCATATATTTTTTTTTAAATATATTTTATTGATTTTTTACAGAGAGGAACAGAAAGAGATAGAGAGTTAGAAACATCAATGAGAGAGAAACATTGAAGAGCTGCCTCCTGCACACTCCCCACTGGGAATGTGCCCTCAACTAAGGTACATGCCCCTGACCAGAGTCGAACCCAGGACCCTTGAGTCCACAGGCTGACGCTTTATCCACTGAGCCAAACCAGTCAGGGCATCCCATATTCTTTTACTTGAGAGCTAGTTTGAATCTTTTTTGAACTTTTTATTTTATTATAATAATGTAAATCATTGTATAAAATATATAAAGCTTCATGAAAGAAATAGCATTTGACCTAAGATCATAAAGCATAATTATAACTTGAGTATGCATGTCTTGAGGGGGTTGGAGAGAGGCAGGAGTTCTAGGTGGAAGGAAGGAAAATAGTCATGGGGGTGGAGAAGAACATAGTGTGTTTTATTGGAAATCTTAAGTATTTGACTGAAAGTAGACTAATTGAAAGTTGGGCACTAGCTGGTTTGGCTCACTGGATACTTGGCCTGCGGACCAAAGGGTCCCAGATTCGATTCCGGTCAAGGGCATGTTCCTCCCCGGCCCAAGCCTTGGTTGGGGCACATGCAGGAGGCAACCAATGATGTGTTTCTCTCACATCGATGTTTCTGTCTTTCCCTCTCTCTTCCACTCTAAAAATTCAGTGGAAAAATATCCTCTGGTGAGGATTAAAAAGAAAGAAAGTTGAGGCCTGCATGGAGTGACTCAGCTGGTTGGAGGTCTCAGGTTTTGTTCCCGATCAGGTCACATACCTAGGTTAGAGGATTGGTCCTCGTTCCCGGTCGGGGTGTGTGTTTCTCCTCTCTGTTTTTCTTCCTTCCTTTCTCCCTCTCTCTCTCTAAAAAATCAGTGAGACTTAGATAATGAGTGTCAAGAGACACAGGGGAGAAGAAAAATTAAAGTGCCTGGGAGGATAGCATTGTCATTCACAGAGCTAATATCTCCTGCATTTAGTTTGATAATTCAGTACCAGAGGATGAGGACATGAGATTTCTAATTTGGGAATCATTTTAGAGATAATCTTTGAAATCATGGAATTTGAGAATATAGGTGAAAATCTGAAGAGAAGGAAAAGGAAGACAAGAATAGTACCTGCCCTTACCGGTTTGGCTCAATGGATAGAGCATCGGCCTGCAGACTGAAGGGTCCCAGGTTTGATGCTGGGCATGTTCCTTGGTTGTGGGCACATCTCCAGTGGGGGGGTGTGCAGGAGGCAGCTGATTGATGTTTCTCTCTCATCGATGTTTCTCTCTATCCCTTTCCCTTCCTTTCTGTAAAAACCAAAACATATATTAAAAAAAAAAAAAAGAATAGTACCTTAGGTACCTATATTTAGTGAATGGGAGAAAAAGGACAAAATGAGTGGTTAGAGGTGGGAGTATAAGATTAGAAAAGCATTGTCACAGAAGTTGAAAAAAATGTTTTTAAGAGATGGGTTATTTTACACTCGTCAAATACTGCATAAGAGAGTGAGGTGTTAGACTAATTAATTCAGGGAAAATTGGATGTGTGGGGGAAAAATCAGGTTAGAGCTTCAGCTCATTCCAAGATCAGAATAAATTGATTCCAGGTTGATTTTAAAATTGATTTTAAAAAATGAAATTATAAAACCTCCAGGGGAAAATATGACTGGTTAACTTACTTTTTAGTATATTTAATTACATAGAAATATAAAACTTTCATTTTTTTAAAAATATAGAATTAAAAGCAAACGACGTATTTAACCAATATGAAAGATAAAAACAGTATGCTCAGATTATAAGAAGCTTTTCCAAATAATAAGGAAAACTATTCTCATGCAATATAAAAATGTACAAAAGACATATATAGCTATGGAAGCAGAAACGCAAATGGTCTGTAAGTGAAATTTTGTTAAACATTAATATTTTTTTAAATGTTTTTATTAATTTTAGAGAAAGAGGGAGGGAGAGAGAAACATTAATATGAGAGAGAAACTTTGATCAGTTGCCAGCTGCATGCACTCTGACTATGGATTGAACCTCAACCTGGGCATGTACCCTTACCAGGAATCAAGCCTGAGCTACACCAGCCAGGGTGAACATTAACATTTTTATTTACCAAATAGACAATGATTTAAAAATATTTAAAAACTTTATGGTGAACTGAGCATTTTCTTATCTAGCCAGTGGGAAAAGAAATAAATTATTACCTTTAAAAATACGTATTTTTAATTTAACCATCAGTATTTCAGTTTTGAATATATTTGCATACATTGGTCTAGCTATTCTATTCTGGCAGTCTGTCGGATGGAAGTAAAAATTGCCCAAAAAATCCCCTAAAGAGCCCTAGCTGGTTTGGCTCAGTGATAAAGCTTCAGCCTGCAGACTGACGGGTCCCAGGTTCAATTCCAGTCTAGTACACATGCCCAGTTTGTGGGCTCGATCCCCAGTAGGGGGCATGCAGGAAGCAGCTGATAGATGATTCTCTCTCATCATTGATATTTCTGTTTCTCTCTCCCTCTCCCTTCCTCTCTGAAATCAATAAAAATATATATTAAAAAAAAAACTAGAGAAAATAAAATTATATTACATCCATGTGATTGAGTATACTGCAGTAATTAGAAATGTTTTTTAATCATTTGGGGAAAATACCTCATATATAATGAGTAACAAAAGAAAGACAAGAACTCATCCAGGATATGAATCATTGTATGATCACATACATTGTCGAATCACAGTCATAGCCAGAGAAAGTACTGATAAGATATATTCCCGTATCTTAATGGTAATAATCTCCAGAATGTAGGATTGGAGATCATTTCTATTTTATAATTAGAAATTACTTTTCACTTTGAAAACCTTTTAAAAATTTAAATGCACTAAATAAATACTTAGAAATTATAATTAAGGAAAGAATGGGAGAACAATTTGAGGAGTAGTTAGGATTGAGGAAGTGTTTTAAGTTGCAGGGTTTAATTGCATTTGTGAACTTAGAGGAAATGTGAAGAAGAAGGAAGATGATGAAAGATACAAGAAAGGTGTTAAATGCTGATGGAAAGTCCTAGAATATATAGGCTGACATCAAGCACACAGACACATTAGCCATGAAGAAGTGAAGAGAGATTCCCCCAATCCCAAGATGGGAAAGAAACGTGAAGATGATTAGAGAAATTTTAAGGTAAAGAAGAAAGTTGAAGAATATCAAATAATCATTTTAGTGAAGAGGCCTAGTCAGGGTCATTTCCAGATTGGGATTAGGTATTTGGAGAGATTGAAAAGGTTTTCAGTGGGCACTTGGAATGTGGCTAGAAGTAGATTAGAGATGTAGAAAGTGATGGAGTTTTCAAACAGTAAAGTTAGGCCAATTGAAGTATTTGAATAATGTGAATTGTAGTCCATGTTGCCTCAGTCTCTTTGAAATGACTAAACTTTAGGAAACTGAAGTCTACCAGAAAAAAAAAGATACAGACTGAAGCAGCACAATTTCAGTTTTTAAAAATCTTTCGCCTGGGTTTGTATAATTGTACAGGACTTTAAAAAGCTCTCTGTTCTACTGAACTGCTATTATTTTATTACTGGTAATTTTAACACCAGTATACCACCCCTTGTGTTTTGAACCTGTGGTGTAAATTGTCATAGTCATCTGTCATTTTTAATTCTTTAGCTCCCTGGAGACTTGAGCTGTGATTTCATCTTTTTTTTTCCTTTTTGATGTGAGAGAGAGAGAGAGAGAGAGAGAGAGAGAGAGAGAGAGAGAGAGAGAATATGCTTGTATGTGCCCTTGATAGGGGATCAAACTTGCAACCTTGGTGTGTTGGAATGATGTTCTAACCAACTGAACTACCCAGCCAGGGCTGATTTATACTAATGAGGAAAAAACAAAAATCTTTAATCTTGTGAGTCATTGGAAATGCATACCTGAAGACTTTTCCTTACTAGGCCCAGTGGAAAATTTATTAGGAGCTTTTGTAGAACAGCCTACCTACCCCTTTAATTTGGTATTTTTACCTAGTTTATTTACTCAACTAAAATACACCTGATTTATTAACTGGAACATTCTTGTCCTCAGAGAGCAATAGTGGAAAAAGTAAATAAATGAAGGCTTAATTGTAATGAAAAGATTGCTTGGGGGAGGGGGAATTATTGGATAAAAATGAAAGAATTATAGGTACTAAGGAAAATAGCCTATGATGGAGATGATGGAATGTGAAAATAGAGGGGATAAAATTCATCATGAGACAGAATAAAAGATAGAGTAGGAGGCAGATAGAAGGTTGTAGATAGAGGGATTTCAGAGTTTAAGATCTACAAAGAGGAACAATTTTAAGAATTAAAGAAATTTAAGGAGTCATACTACATAGATTGTCAGATGATTATGTTGAGAAAATGAGGTCAAGGTATTAGAAAGGTGGGCCCTGGCTGGGTAGTTCAGTTGGTAAAATCGTCCCAATACTCTAAGGTTGTGGTTTAGATCCCTGGTCAGGGCACATAAAAGAATCAACCAATGAATGCGTAAATAAATGGAAGAACAAATCAATGTTTCTTTCTAAGATCAATAATAATAATCTAAACTAATAAAAGATTAATATGCTAATTAGACCAGACATCTTCTGGACGTCCTTCTGGACAAAGCTACGACAGCTGTGAGGGCCAAGGAAGGCTGGCAGCCACAGCGGCTGTGAGAGCCGAGGAGGGCTGGTGGCCGGCAGTGGCAGCAGCAGTGGGGTGATGAGGGAGGCACCTTCCCTTGATCACCTGGTCACCTCCCACAGAGGGAGGCCAGACTGCAGCTTAGGGGAGTAGGCCTAATTTGTCAGTAGGACATCCCCTGAGGGCTCCCGGACTGTGAGAGGGGGAAGGGCAGGCTGAGGGACCCCCCCCTCCAGTGCACAAATTTTTGTGCACTGGGCCTCTAGTAATAAAGATATTAGAAGGGTGAACAGCATGAGTGTTAAAAATCTCCAAGATTTTAGTTCTCAAAAACAGAACATAGCATTAGGTGAAATAAGTCAGCCAGAGATTCCACATTGTCTTCCTCATATGTGGAATGTAATTAACAAAATAAACTGATGAACAGAGTGGATCCAGAGACATGGAAGCATGGAATAGAGTGCAGAATCTTGGAGGGAGAGCTTGAATGGATGGGTGGGAGGTAATCAACCAAAGACCTTGTTGTATGCATATATGCATAACCCATGAATGCAGATGGTGGGGTGGTGAGGGCCTGGGGTGGAGGGCGGTGGTGGGGTGGAAGTGGGCTGAAGGGGGTTGATGGGGGAACAAAGGGGACATATATAATACTTTCAAAAATAAAAACTTAAAAAGTAAATAACTCCCCAAAAAACACATAGCATTTTTAGAATTCCGTTTCAGCAGCCTCTTTGTCTTAGCAGATTTACCTCATACCCTGAATGCTTTTTCTTCCTCACATGTTCCTAATACTTAACTAGCACTGTATGTGCCATTTATTATGAATTTTGTAGTTGAGAAGGTTTTTAGGAATCATTTACTCCAGTTAATGAGTTTTGAAGTTCTGAGAGATTAAATAACTTTCCTTTAGTCACATAACTAGTCAGTAGAGTCAGTTAAAAACTCAATTTCCCTTATCAAATATTAATTGAGCATAATGGCTTGGGTTGATTTCTGGGTTCTCGGTTCTGTTCCATTTATATGCTTGTTCTTGTACCAGTACCAGGCTGTTTTGATTATAATGGCTTTGTCATATATCTTAATATCTGATATTTTGATCCCTCCAACTTTGTTCTTCTTTCTCAAGATTGCTGCTGCTATTTGTGATCTTTTTTGTTCCATATAAATTTTTGGAGAGTTTGTTCTAGATATGTGAAATATTCCATTGTATTTTAATAGGGATTGCATTGAATCTATAGATTGCTTTGGGTAGTATGGACATTTTAATTATGTTAATTCTACCAATCCATGAACACAGTATATATTATTCCACTTATTTATATCTTCTGTCAGTTTTCTAAGTACAGGTCTTTTACAACTCCTTGATTAAGTTTATTTCTAAGTATCTTAATTTTTTTGTTGCAATAGTAAATGGGATTATTTTTTTAAATTTCCTCTTTCGGAGAGTTCATTATCTCTTAACCTTTGAGACAGCATGGAAGGACCTAAGAGTATTATGCTAAGTGAAATAAGCTAGTCAGAGAAAGACAAATATCTCTTGATCTCACTCACTCTGTGGAATCTAATGACAAAATAAATCCAGATACATGGAAGCATGCAACAGATGGAGAATACTCAGAGGGAAGGGATCATCCAAAGAACTTATATGCATATATGCATAACCCATGGATACAGGCAATAGTGGGATAAAGGCCTGGGGAGAGGATGGGAGTTGGGGATAAAAGGGGGACATCTGTAATACTTTCAACAATAAAGGTAAGTTTAAAAATAAAACCTCAATTTCCCACTTTTGGATTAGTTGTTTTAAAAGATAGTTGTCTATCTTTTAAAAAGCATCAAGAATGTTTAGTAAATTCTTAAAATAGTATGAAGAGGTAATACTCAGAGTCTCAAAGGGGTCTAGACTCAAAATGGATTTGGAACCTCATCAGCTAGGGGGAGGGGAGCAATGTCAAAACTGACTCTTCCTGCATTTACTTTATATTCTGGGGTGTCTTGGCCTTCCTGCAGGCAGTTAACACTAACCAGGTGCTAATTGCCAGTTACTAAGTTATTGCCTTTATTCAGAATAAGCATTTGAAGAATCCCCAAAGCATTGCTTGTCATACTCTACTGTTTACACATATCATCTGGAGATCTTGTTAATTAGTTCAGATATAATAGGTTAAGAGTGGAGTTCAAGATTGTGCATTTCTAACAGGCTGATATCTATTGTCCTTGGCTTCTGGTTCAAAGACCATACTTTAAGAAGAAAGGTCCTAAAGTGCTTTTGGGAACATAGTTTGAAATAATTTAATACATGGTGCTGTCTCTCTAGTTTTGTTTCTTAAATCTATTAGTTTTTATTTTGTTCTTGAGTATGGTCCAGGATTATGGATTAATACTGTGTAGTGGATTGCTGCTTATAGCTGAGACATCTGCAAACTGGCTAATTCATGTTCTGCTTTCTAATTCATAACTACATTCCCCTTGGGAAAAGGAATCGACTATAGTTAGCTGACAATAGTAGTAAAGTTCAAAATGACATTTCCTGTCAGTGTCCTCTCCCCTCTTTCTTGCCCTCCAGTTTATGTCATTGCTTTGAAAAATAGCCCTGCCCCAAACTTGCCCTAAACCTAACGTGAAAATCTAGGAAATTATGAACTTATCTGTGCTCCTGATAAAATAGTGCCCTTCCTAAAGCATTTGGGATTTTGAAAATTTGACTCTGTTTCTGCTTACATAGGACCTCAGCAGACTTATTTGAAATCTGTACTAGCGTACCTAATAATGTTGAATGGTCCCAAGTATTTCTGTGCCCTGGCTCCTCATTCTATTTCTGAATGGGCTCTCAGGGTTATATGTAAGACCCTACCCAAAGGCTGTTTATATGTTTGATAAAGCTAGCCAAAAATTAGGATGCTTTTTACAAACTTGTACAACCTCTTAAGTCTGCTAGTTTTTGCTAAATTAAAAGAGTGTTTTTCCCCCTTCCCTTTCCTTTACCCGTTTCTTACCCAGAGTGAACACAAATGGATCAGACGACCCTGAGGATGCAGGATCTGGTGAAAATAGGAAGGTCAATGGGAATAATTCGCCATCACTCTCAAATGGCGGTGTTAAGCCTTCTAGACCTCCAAGACCTTCACGACCACCTCCACCTACCCCACGTAGACCAGGTGTGTATTCCAGCCATATACTAGGGATGTAGCTCTTATACTGTGATTGTAAGTAATGTTCTGTTTGGGAATTGATCCTCAGGTAAGTGTAAAGAGGCCCTTGTACACTGGTTTTCTAGCTGTAATTTTATATTAAAGATTTTGGCCAAGAATGTTCTTTCTATAAGTAACTAAGACTTGCCTTTTCCCTAAGTTTTTCCAGGGGTGAAGTTAATGAGGCATGAGCTCTATTCAGAATAAAAATCACATGTACATTATATATAAAGTATTAGAGGCTCGATGCACAAAATTCATGCAAAAGTAGGCCTTCCTTCCCCCAGCTGCCGGCACCGGCTTCCCTCTGGCACACAGGACCCAGGCTTCCCTCGCAGCCCCAGCTTTGTCTGGAAGGTCCTCTGGTCTAATTAGCATATTACCCTTTTATTATACATAAGCAGTACAGATAAGATTGCATTTTTCTGTCAGGGTTTGTAACTTTGTGGACATTAGCATGCCATAGAATCAAAGATCTGATTGCTTATTCTCATTATATCCTTTAGAAAGACAATTAGTAAATCGCAAGTAATGCTAAATGATATTCAGATTTTAAAGCAAAAATTATACAATAAATGAACATACTTCATGTAATAAAAATGTAAACATCTACAGGTAGAATATCCATTTTATTCCTGACCAACCATAACAAATCTTTAATCTTTTATTATTTCTCTCTGCTAGTATGTGGACAGGAATGTAAAATAATTAAGCCAAATCTAATCTAATAAAAGAGTAATATGCAAATTAACCATCACTTTGAGATGCTGAGCCACGCCCACCAGCCAAGCCCACCAGCCAATAGGAGCAACTATGTGCAAATTAACCCAGCCAAGAGGGCAGTTAATTTGTATACACAGGCGCAGAGTGAAGACTGAAGACAGCCTAGAAGGAAGCCAGGTGCTGCAGAAGGGAGCCAAGCACCAGAGAAGGGAGGGAGCGAGGCAACAGAGACAGCGGAGATGGGAGGGAGCAGAGCGGCCCAGAAAGGAGGGATCGAGGCAGTGGAGATGGGAGGAAGCAAGGCTGCAGAGACGGGAGGGATTGAGGCAGAGGGGATG
This sequence comes from Murina feae, assembly GCA_004026665.1. Lineage (NCBI taxonomy): Eukaryota > Metazoa > Chordata > Mammalia > Chiroptera > Vespertilionidae > Murina > Murina feae. Next base: position 3,488 of record PVJC01039490.1, on the reverse strand, counting down.
GGAGGAAGGGAGGCAGCAGAAAAGGGAGCGAAGCTTGCCTCGGCGGGCTTCGCTCCCTTCTCTGCTTTGCTTCGGCTCAGGAAGCACTATTCTTGCAGGAATAGGCTAAGGAAGCCCTATTCTTGCAAGAATCTTCCTGCAATGGGCTTCTAGTATTATTAGAAAAATAAACTGGTTGTCCACACATTATTTCATTAAATAGCTTTATGTTTAATTATACATCTTCCCCCTTTTTCTGTAGATAATGTTGTTAATATATTCCCATAATATTGGTAACTTCCTTCAGGAATTGTTTTGTCAATAAGTATTTCTTGAAGATGTAATATGTACTTAACTATTTATAAGAATAGTATTGTCTATTAGTCAAGTCTTCCATTATAATTAATATAAAAAATTGACCTCTAATCTGCAAGGTGTCTTAAGAAAGACAATTTTAAGAATCTGGAAGATTGTTAAATGAACTTAATAATACCATGGAATACCAACACTTACCTATTCTAAGAGTTTTTACTTTCTGTGCAATCAGGAAATCAGGATCTGTGTTTCATAATTAAAATAGGACATGGGGTATACAGCCTAAAAATTGAAACAAGCCTATTTAGTGGGACCATTGGCTTTCCCCATTATTTAATTTACTTTAGTAATCTTTTCCTACATATACATGTATTAAATTTATATTCTTCATCTACCTCTTCATTTTTTAAACTTAAAATTTTATCCTCATTTATGGAAATAGAAGATTATTTTCCTGTTTTTTCCAAATCTTTTATAGCTTCTGTTAATGGTTCACCTTCTGCTACTTCTGAAAGTGATGGCTCTAGTACAGGCTCTCTGCCTCCAGCAAATACAAATTCAAATACATCTGAGGGAGCAACATCTGGATTAATAATTCCACTTACTATATCTGGAGGCTCAGGCCCTAGGCCATTAAATCCTGTACCCCAAGCTCCACTACCACCTGGGTGAGTAACTGTTTTTGGTTAACATTTATTTTCTTTTGACATCTTATATACTTATTGATAAAGAAAATAATACCGTTCTTTAAAATACTGTCTTAAAACAATTGTAATTGTTTTTGATGAGGATCTAGAATCAAACTGAACCAAAATAGAGCTCACCATATTTGAAATTTCTACCTTCATTTACAGGGCAAAGTGGAAGAAATTTTTTTTTTAATTATTACTATTATTATTATTATTTTCTTTATCTGAAATACTAAACCATAGAAAGTTAAGCAAGGCCAAGTAGTAATATAGTCACTTAATTCAGATTGCTTTTTTTTAAAGGAAAAAAGAATCACTTTTTAAAATAGGAAACTGAGAAAATTAGTACTCATAATCCTATTTTAATCACTAAATAATACATTAATAATACTCTAATAGATTTTATATATATGTATATATATACACACACAGCATTCAAATTAACCCAGAACTCAGAATGCTAATTAAAATTGACTGTTTAATATATATATATATATATATATATATATATATATTTTTATTTTATTTTTTTTTTTTAATTAATTTCAGAGAGGAAGGAAGGGAGAGAGATAGAAACATCAGTGATGAAAGAGAATCATTGATTGGCTGCCTCCTGCATGCGCCTAACTGGGAATCGAGCCCGCAATCCGGGCATATGCCCTTGACCAGAATCGAACCTGGGACTCTTTAGTCTGCAGGTCTATGCTCTATCCACTGAACCAAGCTGGCTAGGGCTGGTTAATATATTAATAAGCTCTCATGATGAGAATTTTAATTGCTAAATAGATTATATTTTACTAGAGGCCTGGTGCACATATTTGTGCCCGGGTAGGGTCCCTTTGCCTGGCTGGCAATTGAAGCTGATGGGGCCAGCCGGCAGAGAGGAGGAATCCATAGGAGGTTGGCTAGCCATGAGAGGTTGGCTTTGGAAGCGCACTGACCACCAGGGGCAGCTCCTGCATTCAGCATCTGCTCCCTGGTTGTCAGTGTATGTCATAGTGACTGGTCGTTCAGTTAACTGGTCTTAATGGTCGCTTAGGCTTTTATGTATATAGATTTGTGTGGGTAGTTAGGCCATTTTCCTTTTGGAAAGCCTCCATGGGAAGCCAAATTAGAAAGTTGTTTGTAAATCATACACCTATGGATGAGGACAGTCTGGGGGGGCAGAGGGGTAAGGGTAGAGGGTGGGCTGGGAACCGGGAGGAGGGGAGCTATGGGGGGGAAAAAGAGGAATAACTGTAATACTCTGAACAATAAAGTTTTTTTTTTTAAAAAAAGAAAGTTGTTTGTGCAAGGGATTACCCAAGAGAAACTGGGTGCTCTTAGAAGTTATTGTTACTTCTAAGCTATGATGGTTTAATCTTCTTTACTTTGGAGGTAAACCTTACCAAGGAGACTAGAATACTCAGAATGAGTTTATCCATTGTACTGTGCAGAGATATATTTGATAAATTCTTACTCTTTGATTTCAGTGTTTCTAGAACCCAAATAATTCTTTTTCTTTCAGTTACCAGTTCTTTAGTTTTTCTTTAGATTTCATTGTTTTAATTACAGCTTTCTTTTCCACTTAAGTCCTGCATATACCTTGACCAGATTGAGACAGTTTCCTGAGTCTGTTTCAAGCCTCTTTAGAAATACAAGGCTTCTACTAGAGCAGATACTTTATACTTCTGCAGAAGAGATCTCGTCCACTATGTGTCACTCTCAGTATAACATTTCTTATTCCGTTCCTAAATTCTTTTCATATCTTCTTTATATAATGACATGCTTATTTTCCTCAGTTCTATAATATTCTATATATATAAAAGCCTAAGCATCTGTTCGACCATCTGACTGGTAACTATGACACACAATTACCACCAGGGGGCAGACACTCCGACGGGTAGCTATGATGCGCACTGACCACCAGGGAGCAGATGCTCAACGCAGGAGCTGCCGAGCTGCAGTGACTTGGCAGCTGCGTTTCTTGGCTAATGCTTCCAGAACCAGAGAGGAGGGAGCCTGATTCCGGGGTGTGTCACCCAAGAACTACCCCACAATCTGGGACCCCTCGGGGGATGTTGGAGAGCCAGTTTGGCCCGATCCCCACAAGCCAGGCCGAGGGATACCCCTCCCTTCTCCCCTGGTGCACAAATCCATGCACTGGGCCTCTCATGGTCATATAAGACAAAAGGCAAAGACAGGATTAAAGATAAATACCATACCCAGACTTTTAAATTTTGTGTTTAAGTTGGGAGCAGAGAGTGGACCAACATGGGCGAGTTTACTATGTAGATCATATTGAAAAAAGAACAACGTGGGATAGACCGGAACCTCTACCTCCTGGGTAAGTATCTGAATTAATGAAGAGAAAAAGTGAGTATTCAGAACTATAGATTATGTCTGTAACAAAACCTTCACTACATTCTTACTTTTCAACTCTTCCTGTCTTTATCCACTTTGTTTTGTGGTAGATGTAAACTAGAAAGAAGAGTCAGATAATTGATGGAGCATAATGAATGATAG
>PVJC01039489.1:0-16251 GCA_004026665.1 Murina feae | reverse complement strand
TACTCAAATGTCATCACCTGGATGGAATAAAAGTGATCCTGACACCTTATGGAAACCACCCTGGTATAGAATTTGTAGTGAGAGCAGGGCTTATTTCAGGACATCCAGCATATCAAACCCTCTCTGTGTGTGCTGGCAATGTACATGAGCCAGAAGAAGTGTGGCTCTTGTCTCCTTTGGTGTTAGAGCACCGGCGTGCGGTCCAGGGGCTGTGCCGTGAGACACTGAATTAGATGTGGGCACGACCAGGAGTTGAGCACATGCAGGTCTTCATCTTCAGAAAATTGTGGTGGAGCTGGTGTCTAGTACGTGGCGCGGCAGTGCCAGAGCCTCCAGGGAGAGTCTGAGCCGTCATCGGTGCTGTGCGCGTGGGGCCTGATGCTCAAGGTGTTCACTGTGTGGCGGGGTGTTCTGAGGCAGTTTCAAAGGCTGGCTTTTGATCTTCCCCAAAAGTCTTAAACAGTTAAATTATCCGACTGACCGTCTCCATAATTCACATCTTATTGAACTGCCAAAGTGTGTTCTGTTTCTTGCAACTGAGAAAATGCATAATAGAGAATATGAGTAGAAATTCTCACTTTTTAGAATTGTATCTAAAGTTGAATCTTAATAGAAATCTCCAGGCAACTCAGAGCAAAGTGGCAAATGTAAACTTAAGAGACAATTTTCTTACAGAAAAAAATATCAAATACAAAGAACTTTTCAAAAGAAAATAATATTGTGTTGTCCATCTAGGGTAGTAAGCTAAAAAAAAAAAAAAAGCTTTCTTCAAGTTTATTTTATTGCTTTCCTTAAGATTGAACTGGACTTTGAAAAATTTCCCCATGCCTGCCTTGTACCTCCCTGTTTGTCTTGCTTACAATTAGACAACATTGTCTCCTAAATAGAAAACTACTGCCCTATTCCTGGTTTTGACACTCTGACACACTAAAAACTTTATATAGAATCATATTTCCCAATAGCCTCATTCCTGCCTCCTTTTCTAATGTTGGCCAAATAATTCTTATTAGACGTAATTTTATTAAAATAGTGACAAGTCAAAAACTAAAGTAAGATTATACTCTAATATTCAGAAAAATAGCCTAACATTAAAATAGATCAAGAAACATACCTATATTTTAATATCGATATAAGCTCCTATTATAGTCTAGGCTCTGACCTCTGTGCAGGAATATTTCTAATAGCCATGTTGCCCACATTTGCCTGATAATAACATTCACAATATCCCAGTTTCCTACTGTCTTCTCGCTACCATCTTCATGATGTGACTTTTGTCCTCAAGTGCGTTGGCATGAAGATTTTAAGATATTATTCCAGATTGAAGCAAAAGTAGGTTACCATAGTGTTTTATTATTATTATTAATTATTTTATTATTTTCCATGCAAACAATTGAAAATTTACTTTTGTCTCACCCTGTATATGACCATATCTATCTATTTAACATTAATTGCATTGATTATCCTATTAAAATCCTACCATTACTGATGAAATCTATCATGAGTGTCTTCCTAATTCATAAGTTTATTTTCAAATATATTTACACTTTAATGGCTACATGCAATTGTTTTGGATGATTATTCCCTTAGTTACTAAGCCAATCCCTAATTGTTACGATATAGATCACTTCAATATTTTTGTGGATAAACATTGCAAATTATTATAATTACTTTTTTGAGATTGCTTTTTAGAAATTTTTTGTAGAAATTCATTTAAAACATTTGGATTGAGAATCAAGGGCATTCTTAAAAAAGAGAGAAAGCATTCAGGCCAACATAGATTTTCAAGGGTATAAAGAAGGGAAAAATGATGGATTTACATTTGGTCTTGATAATAGTTAAGAAGAAATCATTTTTATATAAATTGATTTTATTCTATTCTATCATTTTTCTTACAGTACTGTCTTTCTCATCCATAACTCAGCAGACATTGTTGGGTGCCTGTGAAATGTATATTCTTCCCCACTTTATTGATAACTAAAACCTTAATTTTGTTGAAAAAGCTGTATATCTCAATAAAATGTTCATTTTTCAGATCATTTACAACCAAGAGTGGCCTAGGCCATAGGTCTGGCCAAGAGATGTGTCTCAAAAACTCTTAAGGATTCAGGGGGTATTTTTACTTGCCTTATATACTCACCAACCTCCTTTCTTTCTCTCCTTCCTCTGCTTAATATAAGCATGATGCTGGAGATGGAATGATATCTTGAAATCTTCATGCAACATACATGAATAAGTAGTTAATAAGTAATGAACAAATAAATAGATAATTCAATCTTTTAATTATTGGTTGACATATTTTTTCTCTACTTTTAACATTATTTTTATCCTGAAACTTTAGTGATTAATCTTAAGGAAGAATTTGCTGCATATGAATATTCTCAAATTTTAAGTTAGAGTTACTCTGATGATTCAAATACGTTATTTCTTGTGTCTTTAAGACATCATGCTTCTCAAGCCCATTGGTAAATTAATGTAATGATGAGGTGTTTGGCAACCTTTATTTTTTACTTTAATTAAGAATAAATAGATCACCCATCAAAATCTCCATCCAAATTTTTAATTGCAGATTCTAATTGAAATCTTCTCAAAGAAGATAATTCATTTAATAATTGAAATAGAATTTATGCACTTAAGACAGATCACCAAATAAAATTATGTTAAAATATTTATCACTATATAAACACAGGAACATTAAAATGACTTGTGGAGTTGCATGTTATTCATAATCACAGTTAAAGCAGAAGCCCATTTCCGCAAAAGGTAACAAATCACGTAGTTAAAAAACAGTATCAAGTTAGTCTCAGAAACATTATCTACAATTTTCAATTTGGCTATCAGGTCTGCCATCAATATATCTTCGGGATTTTGTTCATGATCTTTTTACATTATCTCCAGATAGTCTCAGATTAGTGCAAGTTTATATTGAACTTGCTGAGCTGCAGTAATTATTTTGAACAATATTAGAATCATCGTAATTATATTCTCTCAGCATGAGTAATCAGTAAGATAAGTTCAGATCATTCTAGGTTATGCAAACTTAAAACTAATGTGGATAATTGTCATTTGAAGACTTCTGAAAAAATATTTCATCTGAGTGTAAGATTTTGAGAATTCTAATCATCTCTAATTGCTCTTTTTATATTATTTTTGCAATTGTTATGAATTGCTATCATGAATAAAAGGAGCATTGATGAATATTTATCAAGATCATATTTATTCTGAGGAATGTAGTTTTATATCCCTATCATATTTACTGTCTTCTACTCAGTGTCGCATTCTCCCTTACAGTTGAAAAATCGTAGCATGATTGCTTACATTTTATATCACTAACTAGAGGCCCGGTGCACAAAAATTTGTGCACTCGAGGGTCCCTCAGCCCAGCCTGTGCTCTCTCAGAGTCTGGGACCTCTCAGAGGATATCCACCTGCTGATGTGCCTGGCCAGCCTGAGTGAGGGGCTGATGGCTGTTTGCAGGCTTGCTAAGCACCCCAGTGGGGACCCTCACCCCATGGGGGTGTGGCCAGCCTGGGTGAGGGGCTGAGGGCCGTTTTTAGGCTGCCCACAGCCTCTTCAGGGTTCAGATTCCTACTGGGGTGCCTGGCTAAAAGCAGGTATCTGGGATTTATTTAACTTCTATAATTGAAACTTTGTTGCCTTGGCTTCCTCTCCTCCCCCCCCACCACTCGAAGCCTGGGCTGCCCCTGGCAACCCAAGGTCCCAGCCTGGCAGGTATCTGGAGTTTGTTTATCTTCTATAATTGAAACTTTGTAGCCTTGAGTAGAGCTCAGGGCCCACAGGGCCCTGGCTTCCTATATTGACCCATTGCCTGGGACAGCTCTAGCTCCATGGCTGTTGCCATCTTAGTTGAGTCAATTTGCATACTCACTCCTGATTGGTTGGTGGGTGTGGCTTGTGGGTGTAACAGAGTGAGGGTTAATTTGAATATTACTCTTTTATTAGATTAGATGGGGCTACATTAGTTAATGGTAATATTAAAAGTAGTGATTAGAGTGACTTGACTCTGTCTATGGCCTAAGCTTCTGGATTTTACATGAACAACAGAAAAGGTGCTCTGTGTACATAGTTTGGTAAAAATTTCATTGGGTTTCCACCCAACTGACTAATCTCCATAAAACTTATAAGACAAAATCACAGCTACTGCCCACATGATACTTTGATTCCTATTGCCATTCCACTTCATTCATGTAACACCATCAGAACACTTAGTGAGACAGATAGATGGGGGTTAGGCAGTGAGTGTATGAGGGTCATCTGGTTTGAGTCTCTGAATTTTATTAGCTTCTGTTTATTTCATGCAGAGGAAAATGTTTACATACTCATTTCAGAAGCTAGCAATATTTCTTATTTTTTCCATATTAGGCCTATATACCTTTTTTTTTGGTAACATTAAACATGCCATGTGGCAAAATATCTTTTTGTACAGATATAAAAAGAAGAATCCTGTGCATGCAGATACAAGAAAGGTGAATTTTAATTGCTGTTAAGCATGTTCTCTCAAGTATATGCACAGGCTGGAAGGCCTAGGTTATTTTTTGTTCTGATGTCAAACATTGATGAATGTGTGACATGACCTTGATCATGTCACTTTCATGTTCTGACCCTTGAACTTCTCATCTACAAAATATATTAGACTAGATGTTCTCCAAGACCTTAACCAACTCTAGCACAGCTTGAATAATTGTGTCTAGCCTTAACATTACTACTTTCCAAGATGGATGTATGGAGTAGAATTAATACAATTTTCCATTTGCATTTGGGAATCCTTGGGTGTGGAGGGCAGACTATAGTTCTAAGTGGATTTTTGGTTGTGTGGGGGTCAACATTCCTAACACCCACATTGTTCAATGATCAACTCTAATGGATATACAAATGTATGAAAACAATCAAAATGAATTCATGAAACAATAAAATATGAATTCCTATAATTAAGAATAATATACAATTGATTTTTCTAATTAAATATGAAGCTTCATCTATTTAGTGCTCACTGTATTCTATAAAATTTACATAGATTTTGAATGATATTCTTCATTAGAGCTCATATAAAAATTATGATGCCATAGAAAGAAATGATTTAATGTAGCAAAAAGATAAAGTGTTATTTAAAAGTACATTGCATATAAATATTTTGAAAATAAATTTAAAAATAATAAATACATATTTAGCAGTTTTATCAATCCAAGTTGTATCATTTCAAGAATAGCTAAGCAAATTTCTCAAATTTATAATAAAATATCCAATCATGACACAATTAAAAAATAGGAGGACAATTATTATGTGGATAGAGAATCAATAAAGACTATCTATGAAGAAAACAGGCATAAATGTTTCTTCCATAATTTAAAAAAAATAGATTTACAGAGATACATGTGAAAGGGTATTCTTTAATGCATGAATTAGTTCATTTATTCATCAACTATTTATTGAAGTTCTATGACACTCTCAGCACTATATACTTAACAAGTGTTCATTGGTCCCCTCTCATCCACTGATCACTTTCAGTTTTGGATGCATCAGTAGACAAACTAGACAATATTTTTATTCTCATGAAGCTTAATCTCATGAAGATTGTGAGGAGAATGTGACAGAATATGAGTAAATTATCTGAAACATTCACTCTGAAGAAAAACAAAGCAGATAAGTGAGATATGACAGGGGTTGCAGTATGGGATAGAGGGAGTTAGTTGCAGAAATGAATAGGATCATCCTGGAACTCTACTAAATATGATAACTTTTGAGCAAAGGCTTGACACAGGTAAAAAGTTATCTGAAGCAGTTATCTGAAGTAACTCTCACTTAGAGGAAACCTCTGGGAAAAGGCCCAATGCAGGAGTGTGGCTTTGTGTCGGAGGAGAACCAAGCTGGCCTATGCAGCAGGAGTAGACCTCTAAGAATTTAGGCTTTACAGTAAAAAGATGTGAAGTTCTTAAACTCATGGAAGAGAAACATTAAACATAAAAAATATCAAGTATGGTAAATATATCTGTGCAACAACAAAGATGACATCTGACAGTGGCCTAATATAATCTGATGGAAAAAAAAGTCTCCCCAGAAAAGGGAATCCTTGTGCACTATTGGTGGAAATGTAGATTGGTGCAGCCACTATAGAAAACAGTATGAAGTTCCCTCAAAAAAATTAAAAATGGAACTGCCTCATGACAGATTTATCCAAGGAAACTCAAGACACTAATTTGGGGGGGGGGAACTTATGCAAACCTATATTCATTGTAGCGTTATTTACAATACCCAACATCTAGAAACAGCCTACGTGCCCTTCAGTAGATGAGGGGATAAAAATAAAACTGGTTCATATATACAATGGAATATTATTCAACCACAAAAAATGAAATCTTATAATTTGCAACAGCATGGATGGACCTAGAGAATATTATGCTCAGTGAAATGCCAGTCAGAGAAAGACAAATACCATATGATTCACTGATATGTAGAATCTAAAGAACAAAATAAACGAACAATATTGAAACACACTCATAGAAACGGGAAGAGAACTGATGGTTGCCAGAGGGAAGGTAGGTTAGGAGAGTGGGTTTTCAAAAATGGGAGGGGCTTTGGAAGGATGGGCGAAAAGATGAAAGAACTAAGAAGTGCAAATGGTTTACAGAATAGTCACAGAGATGTAAAGTACAGCATAAAGATTATAGTCAATATAATTATGTGTGGTGTCAGGTGAGTACTAGCTTTATCAGGGTGATCACATAGAAAGTTAGATGTGGATCACTGGATTATACAACTAAAATTAATTGTATGTCAATTTAGCTGAATAATGAAAGTTATTTTTAAAAAGTAAAAAAAAAAAGTGGAAGACCAGAATAAAAGAAAAATTCCCCCAGGTTTCAGTGGTTTAATCTAATCTTTATAGATAAATAAATTAGTACAAGAGTAAGAACAGTGAGAGTAATAAGGCCTCATGTTGGGAAGACTGCACCAGAGACACAAGGAAATTGGAGAGAAGGTCCATATGGAAGGTAACTAAAATGTGTTCAATATAGGCAGGAGAAAGACCAGAGAGAAAATGTCTAAAATCATCTAAAAATACACTCGACCTTAATGTGCAGTCTGGTGAAGCCATTTTTAAACATCACCTACCTTCTCCCCTCAAAAAATCATCCTCCAGCCAAACATGACCCCAATAAATTTTCTCTGTACTCAAAAATGTGGTAGTGAAGAGAAGGTAGCGATTTTTGTTTGCTGCTGATTCCATATATGTACATCGGCTGGAGAAACTTGCCTGGTTGAGCTCATACTGCTTTTTTTTCTCTCTTTTTTAAAATAATTAAATTTATTGGGTTAACAATGGTTAATAACATTATATAGGTTTCATCTGTACATTTCTAGGACACATGGTCTGTGTATTGCATTGTGTGCCCACCACCTGAAGTCAAATCATCTCCTTTCACCTTATATTTGACCCCCTTTACCCTTTCCTGCCCTCTACCCCTCTTCACTCTGGTAACCAACATCCTGTTGTGTCTTTGAGTTTTTATTTGTTTGTTTTTCTTGTTTATTCATTTTGGCTTTTAGTTTTATATCCCATGTAAGAGTAAAATTATATGTTTCTTAACTTTTTCTGCCTGGCTGTTTTACTTAGCATGATATTTTTAAGGTCCATCTATGCTGTAGTAAATGGCAATATTTCATCTTTTCTTATGGCTGAGTAGTAGTCCATTGTGTATATGTGCCACACTTTCTTTATTCAATCATCTGTTTAAGACACATTGATTGTTTCCATATATTGGCCACCATGAATAATGCTGCAATGAACACAAGGGTGCATATATCTTTACAAATAAATGTTTTCAAAATTTTCAGGTAAATAAATACTCAGAAGAGGGGTTGCTGGGCTATATGGTAACTCTGGTCTTAATTGTATAAGCAACCTGTATACTGTTTTCCATAGTGGCTGTATCAGTTTACATTCCCACCAATAGTGAAAGAGAGTTACATTTTTGCCACAACCTCTCCAACACATGTTATTACTTATCTTTTTTTAAATAGCCATTCGAACAAGTGTGAGGTAGAATCTCATTTGCTTTTCCCAAATAACTGGTGAAGTTGGCCATCTTTTCATATATCTTTTGGACATTTGTATGTCTTTTTGGGAGAAGTGCTTGTACAGGTCTTCTGTCCATTTTTTATTGGAATGTTCGTTTATTTGGTATAGAGTTGTATGAGGTTTTTTTTATATATTTTAGATATTAACCCCTTATTGGAGCTTCTATTTGAAAAAAGTCTTCTCCCAAGAATCTGCTTCCTTGTCCTCAGTGGTGAACAAATCCATTCTTCTCACTGCTTCCATATGTTAACATTTTTTTTCTTTCTCCGTATTTTTTAATTACTTACTTTATAATACATTTAATATTTTAATTCATTAATTTCATCTTGATTTTTAATTGTGATAACTGTAGAGAATTTGAAAAATAAAAAATATATAATACAGAAAAAATGCAGAGAAAAAATGCATTTGTAACATATTGTACATTATAACTTTAATGTGTAAACTACACAAATTTATTTAAAAATACCCTAAAAGAATTGGGTAAACATTTAAATAAAAGTTTCAAAAACAAAAGGAGATGCACCCATTAAAGAATATTTTGTATAATAATGTAAAATAAAAGTACCATGTCTCTTTTAGAAAATAGAGAGTTTTTATAAAGAATAAAAGACTAAAGATTTTCATTTTTATAAAACATTTATGAAAGTACAATATATTCAAATGCTACCTAAATCAATTTAGTAAAATAAGTTGATAATTCAACGAGATAAACTGAATCAGAAATGTCACTCTAAGAAATGTTTCCCAAAGGAATTATCAGACATTTGCACAAAGTTGCATGTGCAAAATTTTTAACACAGTGCTTTTGTAATACACAAGATTCAGAAATGTTCTAAGTGTACAAAAAGGGAAAGGTCTCCATTTGTTAGAAACAATGTGAATTCTGAGATACAATGTTTGTGAGACATTTAAAGGTATAGACTCAAAAGGTAGTTAAGGATATTATAAGCTGTTGATCATATTGTCAAAAATGAAGCTAAAATTATAGTTTTGTTATGTGCCTTAATCTAAACTAATAAAACCATAATATTAAAATTAACCATCTCTTCGGGACTGGTAAGCCACCCCCACCAGCCAATTAGTGCAGCTGTATGCAAATTAGCCTAGCCAAGATGGCGGAGGCTGCAGCCCCGGAAAAGCCATGCCACACATAGGCCGAAACCGCCAGGGGAGGAGCAGGGCGCCAGTGATGGAGGCCTGAAATAGATCTGGTTGCAGATTCCAGGCGGCTGGGCAACCTCGGGGGCGGAGGGACCGAGCCAGCTTCGCCCCCGAGGCTGAGGCCTGGAAATCGGTGCAATCAGGGCACATACGCACGTGGCCTCTGTGCCCCAATGGATTCCAGGGTCCCAAACTGTGAGAGGGCACAGGCCGGGATGAGGAACCCCTCCACCCCCACCGAATGCACAAATTTTTGTGCACCGGGCCTCTAGTATATATATAATTTACAATACATTAAATTGTATGTTAACTATTATTCTTAAATAAAATACTAAGGATTTTATGTAATACATAGTTACTTGTGTTATTGTTATAGTGCTATATTAAATATTTTTCTGAAATATACCATATGTTTTTTTCCAGTTAGTTATCTTTTGATATCCTATACAATTTGTTTTGTGAAGTTTTATTGTTATTGTTGTTGTTTTATAGGGAGTACCTTAGAAATTTCTTCCACATACTTCAAATCACCTTTATTAAATGATAAGAACTAAATACAGTAATTTAACTTGTTTATAAAATAAATCATAGACGATGATTTTATTTTTTTTAGGTAATTAGCTTATTGCCCTGCAATAGTTGAGTAATCTGGTTTTTTCCACACTAATTGGAAATCTCACTTTTATCACACACTAACCTTGCAACCTCTTGTATCTGTTTACTAATTTTTCATTTAGCTTTGAAAACTTGTTTTTCATGGCTGCTAAAACAAGTTTCATATGTTACAGGGGGAAGGAAAGTCCCCCTTTTATTCTTTTGTTTTGTTTTGTTTTTATTCTTCTACGACATTAATTATTTCAATTGTGCTTTAGAAAATGCTTTAGAAAACTTTTTTTTTTAATTTTTGCTTAAAGTAGTACAACAAGTGATAGGTACGTCTCCATTTTTTCCCCTTGCCCTTCCCCTCTCCTCCCCTACCGCCCTCCCCCGTTTCTTGTGTTCATTGATTATGCTCATATGCATGTGTGCCAGTCTTTCAGCTGCTCCCTTAATTCCCTCCCAACCCTCCCCAGAACTTCCTGCTGTAGGATGACAGTCTGTTCAAAGCTGTTCTGTCTCTGTATTTGTCTATGTTTATCAATATGTAATAGAAAACATTTTTTTTAAATATAAAGAACATTCTGGGAGAGTGACATTAACAAAATGTCAGAATAGGGATCTCCAAGAACCTGTCCCCTAAAAGAAAAATTAAAAAAAAACAAAAACAAGCAAGAACAGTCAGAATCAAGATTGTTAGAACCCTAGAAAACAGTGAAAGGTTTATAGCTTCTAAGCAAACAATGAATCAAGAAAAAGTCAAATAAAAAGTGGTAGGAGGCCCTGGACAGTGTTTCTCAGTAACTAGAGCATTGGCCCACCCACAGGAGGGTCATGGGTTTGATTCCTGGTCAAGGGCACATACCTGGCTTTTGGTTTGCTCTCAGCCCCTAGTTGGGGCACATGCAAGAAGCAACCAGTCTATGTGTCTGTTTACCTCCCTCCCTCCCTCCCTCCTTCCCTCCCTCCCTCCCTCCCTCCCTCCCTCCCTCCCACCACTCTCCCTTTCTGTCTTCCTCCCTTTCTGTCTCCCTCCCTCCATTCCACTCTCTCTGAAAAGCAATGGGGGAAAATATCCTCAGTGAGGAATAATAACAATAACATATAGTAGTAGGAGAACATTTTAGTGACCAAAAAGTTGGGGGACTGCTCAAAAACATTGTAAGGTGTCTGGAATAAACCTTACATATATGACCAAATCATTTCAAATAAAAGTGTCAAGACCAAGTGATGTTGAAAACAACAGGTTTTTTTGTTTTGATTTGTTTTGTTTTCAACAAATACTGGTGATAGCACTGCATATCCACATACAAATTAATAAAGTTGAACCCTTTATTTACACCATGTACAAAAATTACCTCAAAATAGGTCAAAGAGCTGAATATAAGATTAAAAATTATAAAACTATTAGAAAATATAAGAATAATTCTTTCTGACCTTGGTTTTGACAATGGATTATTATGTATGACACTAAAAGCTTGAGCACAAACAACAAAACAATGCACAAATTGGACATAATTTGCCAGCTTGCATGGTTGTGTGGCCTGGAACAGTGGCAAATGTTATATGAGGAAGAAATAAGCAAGTAAATGTTTAAGCTACTGAAATTTTGGGATTTTTGTTAAGATATATGAGCTTTAATTCTACCTAATGCACTAATCCAAATTCATATAGAGATTGACCTATCCTATATAATAAAAGGGTAATATGAAAATTGACCCTAACAGCAGAACCACTGAGAATGACTGGTCACTATGACAAACACTGACCACCAGGGGACAGATTCTCAATGCAGGAGCTGCCCCTTGGTGGTCAGTGCACTCCCACAGGGGAAGCTCTGCTCAGCCATAAGCCAGGCTGATGGCTACCAGCTCAGCGGTGGTGGTGGGAGCCTCTCCTGCCTCAGTAGCACTAAGGATGTCTGACTGCCCCTTAGGCTTGCTCCCTGCTGGCAAGTAGACATCCCCCAAGGCTTCCTGGGATGCCAGAGGGATGTTTGACTATCAGCTTAGGCCTGATCCCCTGGGGAGCAGGCCTAAGCTAGCAGGTAGACATCTCTCAAGGGGTCCCAGACGGCAAGAGGGCTCAGACCAGGCTGAGGGATCCCCTTGAGTGCACAAATTTTTGTGCACTGGGCCTCTAGTATTTATTATAACCTTTTAAAATTCTCACTCACATTTAGGTGTTTAATATATTAAAATTTATTTAATTTTTCCAAATAGGAAACATTGTCTCTGTTTCCTTTATTGACTAGTCCTCCATTCTCCAGCAATCTCCAATACCCTATCATCATATTTCTTCTGAGTCAGGTGTGTTTTTACTAAATCTGAGCTATTGTCATTCCATATACATTTATGAATTTACTTATCAATGTACTTAGAAAAACTAAACCTTACTCTGTTGATGAAATTTTGATATTTTGTTGAATGGTAGAACAATTTAGAGATAATTAAGATTGTTTATAGTGTTCAGTATTTCATCCATGATGTATTTTTCTAGTATTATGTCAGGACAAGGAAATATAGTATAATGTGGAAAGTGGTAATAGCTGGTATTCTTGTCGTATTTCTGGTATTCAAGCATTCCATTTTTATCATTTCACTTTTGAAAATGCTTTTTGCTGATATTTTAATTTTTAGAACATACCTCTTACAAAGACAAAGGAAATTTATTGTTTATATATTTAAAATAGACTTAAAATTTAAATGTTCAATTTATCAAATATATGTTTTTCTGCATCTACTGAGATAAAATGTGGTTTTTTTGGGGGTAATTTAATTAGTTAAAGTGATAAATTGAAGTGCACATCTTCTGATGTTGAGTTAACTGTCTATTGCTGGGTAAGCCTCCTTGGTCAGCTCATGTTTTCTGGGTTTAAAGGTAAAGGAATATAATCAATGGATTTCTATAGGAGCTAATGTTTCTACATCACATTTCTTGGATATGTATGCATATTTTCATAAGTCTTTTCAAACAAAAATAAAGGTAGTTTGTGTAACATATGATGGTCAGGTAGACAGAGTAGTTCAAATAGCGCTAAACTCAGGTGATATGAAAGCTGGCTGGATTCATGGGATGGTGTTTGCGGACAAATTATCCCCATGTCAAAGATTGCTCAAGAGAAACTTCATCCACAAGTTCCTACCACATTTTGTTCTTGGTTGCTGGTGAGACTTTCCTGTCCCCTAGGTTGAGCTTTCCACACAAATAGCTGAGGTGTTCCAGGACTCTCTGTCAGCCCCTATTCACACCCGCCTTCCATAGGTCTACACTACTTGAAATTTCATTGTGAACTGCAGTTATAATGTTAGCCTCCTGGGACTCCTCTTATGTTCCCCAACCCTGCCCTCATTTCACCAACTTGAAGCATTTCCTAGGTGCAGACATTTATCAGCTCCTAACTCACAGCAGTCTATAAAATGGAAGAGGAGCCTGTAAAACTGCATTGGGGTTTTTGGAGCTTCCCAAAACTAACCATTGTTGCAGACAGAAGGAGAGGACTGCCATTTTCTCAGGTGACCACGGACTAGTTTGCTCAGGACTGGTTCTAGAATTCTTCTTAAGGTGACAGGAAACATAGAGGGAACAAAACAAAGAACTCTGGAGGCTAATATCACTGTATTAACTCATATTATGAAATTAACACTATAGTAATTTTATAATATTAATAAAATTTTATAGTTTTGAAAAATGCATCTAATAAATGGAACTTTGTTATGGTATCCAAAGATAATGTTGAATAATAATAAAGTCAAATAGGGCATATTCTCAATTCAATAATGTCCTAGTTATAATGATTTATGGAAGTCATTATTTTGAGTAAAAGTGCTTATTAAGTGGTACATTTTTATTTCCAAATAAACTTGCTCATATCTATATGTTTAACGAGCTTCATGGCACCATGGCTGGTGCTGTGTCAGGGTTTCTGTGTAAAACAGTTTGTCTGACTAATTAAAATGTGATTTCAAAGCCTATTTGCTATTACTTCTATTATCTTCTTGTAGGCCTCTGGAATAACATGTTTATGGCTTCTGCAAACTCATCTAATTTAATATTTGCCTAGTAACCCAAATGTCCCCATTTAATGACAGCTGCCCTTGGAATACAGATTATTTTTTTCCCCACAAGGCCAGCTAAATTTTAACTAATTGTCACTGCAATATTCTACCCTGACTGGGTACATGAGCCCTTCTGATGGTAAAATTGGAATTGTTAAATGCAACCAGTTATTAATTTGTTCTCAGTACAAAGGATGCAATTATTCATCTAAAAATAAAGCTCTTCGGTTTGGGAGAAAAGCAATGAATGGAACAAGTCCTCATAATTTAATATTCTTCATTTTGATTTTCTTAGCGGATCATCTGAATGACATTTAGAGGCTAGAAATGAAATTATAAGCCAGCATGACCAAGCAATTCAAAGGGCCTTAATGACTTTTACAAAAATTATGAAATGAAATCCAATGATTATATCATTTTGATAGTAATTGTCCTTTCCACCTCAGAAAGGAGGAGGAAATGCTATGGACCAGAGCTTCTCTGAGCCCGGTGGGTGCCCCAACCCTGGGTCTTGTAGCAGTTAGACCCTGACCCAGAGCAGCAGCTAGGAGCTTGCATTCCTAGTTAAGAGGGAGGTGGTCCCTTTGCTGCCAACCTGAGCTCCACACTTTGAGTAACAAGGATGCAATAGCATCAGGGGCTTTTTATTCACAGGAGTTGAGTGTAGTTTTGTTTGAAGAATTTAAGGTGATTTCCTGACATAGAAAGTTATTTAATCCATTCAACTGTTCATTCACTAAATAAACTCAAGAAAGTAGAGAGATTATTAAGCCTTAGAGCACACAATACAAACACATTAAAAAAAAAAACACATTGAAAATATTTATTGAAATTCAATTAACGTCCAGTACTTGGCTTTGAGCTCCACCTTATAGGTTATTCACTACTTCCATGGCTGGTATATCGCTTTACTGATTGGACAGGATACATTACTCATGAGGGGCTGTTTTTTAAATGAAATATTTCATGTCTGTTGGACTGAAATGTGTACTATCTTGTCATAGTCTGTTCCAGTTGACCCTTTCTTGTTTTTCCTTTTTCCAGAAACTTCCAGTAATTATTGCCCATTCTCACTCTCAGCTGATAAATGTGTTTCTCCTTTCTATAAAAAAAATAAATAAATAAAGAATTTTCTCTGCTCCTGGACACCTAAGGACATCTGTACCCACATAACATTTTTCCTGCAATTGCTGAGGATTATGTGTCATTGAAGGCAGCCCTTTTCTCATATTTCAGGTTCTTTCCCCTCCAGCCCACTCAAGGTAGGTTCCAGAGACTAGTTCTTCTCTCCCAAATGTCAACTTACTTCTCTTCAATGAATAATCCCTCCTATTACTGCATAGCCAGCTCATAATGGCCCTATCCTGTTTAATAAGATACTGAGTTGCTTTTCAGAGACAACAGACCAAAACTGCAAGTCATATAGCCAAAGAATACACAGAGGAAAGAACTTTCACCTCCAGCTGCACCTCTAACCAAAATACCTGGACTTGACTGGAACTTGAAAACCAGAACCATCAGTAATCATCAGAAAGATGGAAATTAACACCACAGTGAGGTATCACCTCACACCTGTCAGAATGGCTATCATCAATAAAACAACCAACAACAAGTGCTGGTGAGGATGTGGAGTAAAAGGAATCCTCATGCACTGTTGTGGGAATGCAGACCGGTACAGCCATTGTGAAAAACAGTATAGTGTTTCCTCAAAAATTGGACCCAGCAACCCTATTTCTGGGAATATATCCTAAGAATCCTAATTGGAAAGAATATATGCACTCCTATGTTCATTGCACCATTATTTACAACTAGAGGCTCAATGCATGAAATTCCTGCAAAAGTAGGCCTTCCTTCCCCTGGCTGCCAGCACTGGCTTCCCTCTGGCACCTGGAACCCGGGCTTCCCTCTGGTCGCTGGCAGGTACCCAGGACCTGGGCTTCCCTTGCAGTCCCAGCTTCGTCCAGAAGGTCACCCGGTCTAATTATCATATTATGCTTTTATTATTATAGATAGACAAATCTGGAAACAGCCCAAGTACCATCATTAGATAAGTGGATAAAAAGCTGTGGTACACAAGGATTACTGCTGAGCTATAAAAGGGAAGGGAATCTTACCTTTTTGGGTCGGCATGGATGGACCTGGAGATTATTATGCTAAGTGAAATAAGTCAGTCAGAGAAAGACAAATACCATATAATCTCACATACATGTGGAA
The DNA here is from genome assembly GCA_004026665.1 of Murina feae. NCBI lineage: Eukaryota > Metazoa > Chordata > Mammalia > Chiroptera > Vespertilionidae > Murina > Murina feae. The sequence continues at coordinate 123 of PVJC01039489.1, read as the reverse complement.
TCTAATGAACAAAGTAAACTGATGAGCAAAAGAGAACCAGAGGTATGAAAGCATGACAGACTGACAGCTGTCAGAGGGGAGAAGGAAAGGGGGCACTGGTGAAAGAAGGTTAAAGAAGAACAT
>PVJC01039488.1:0-16210 GCA_004026665.1 Murina feae | reverse complement strand
CACACACACACACACACACACACACACACACACACACAAAAGGCGCCTGGCAGACTGGGGCCATCATAGGACATCCACTGAGGGGTCCCAGACTGTGAGAGGGCACAGGCCGGGCTGAGGGACTCCCTCCACCCCGAGTGCACAAATTTTTGTGCACCGGGCCCCTAGTCTAATATAAACAAATAGGCATCTTCAAAGCAATTAAAAGTCCTGACAGATCACAAGTCAAAAAAAAAAAAAAAATCACTGCAAGTCTTTAGGAAATGAAGCCATTGTAGGAATGATAAAACTGTTATGACAGTTTCAGTTTCCTGCAGACAGAAGATTCGCTGAAGATTCAGGTGCCTTTTGTGATATTGTAACTTATAAAAAATACATATTTGGTCTTCATATCACTTCCCGGCACAGAACTCCTAACACTTGGAATTTCCTAAATGATGAGAGTAAAAATGTCTCTTTTTTAAATTAATAAGTCCCTTTCAACCACATCTGAATTTATGTTAATGAAGTGACCACATTATAAATTATAGCTGTAGGGATCACACAATCTCTTGTTTAATCTTTTTATTGTTAGATTTGACCCTGTTTAACATTCATACTGAACTCCTGTTCCTATGAGCTCCATCAGGTTCCTCACATTTAGTATATCCACTGGTAGACTTTATTTCAATCTTCTGTCTCATTTTATTTTTCTTTCTTTTTTGACAAGTTTGTCAAATTGTAATTTATTTCTCTTTCTCCTTTATAATGTGTGAACTCTGTATTTTTCTTTTTACTAATGTTTACCTTATTTCCACATTCTCATATTCAAGTTCATATTTTTTATTATTAATTATATATCAACTATTCAACCATTTCTTCTGACCATAATGCACTATTTTCCTCCACAGTTTCCCATACTTATGTCTATAGAATGAAACATTTAGAACACTTTTACTTTCCCACTCGTTTTCTCCAATGTCCTAGATCATGCTGAGATAGTTTTGCATTTTCAGTTTAAGCCTCTTCTTTTTCAGTATGACTTAAATATATCCCATCATTTATTATTATTAATTTGGTGAGAGGTAGAATTAGAAATAGAGATAGAAAGAGATGTATCCAACATGTCTCTATCTTTTCTTAAACTTCATACTACATCTTTCCAATCTTGAGGACTCTGATTTGTCATGTGTCTTTAGTTAGAATACTTTCTTGAGTACTTTTTTTCAGATTGTTTATTAAATAAATGATATATTCTCTATTCATAAATACTCATGGATTTTTTTCTAATAATTGTTTAATTATTTACTTTCCTCTGTACCCAGACAAGGGGTCTGGGGTGCCTATTACTACTTGAGCTAATTAAACAGAGACAGGGTTGAATCATATATAAGTATTTATTCCAGTGATGCTGGCAGTATGGAAGAGCAGCAGGTCACCCACAAAAATCTACTCTACCCCTCCCCATAAGCCAGCTGCTTAAATTGAGTAGAAGAGCAAAGATTATGTGGTAAAGTAAGAATTACAGGCATGGGAAGTAGGCACAGGATAATGGTAACAGGTAATAGGGCTGGTGTTTACAAAGGGTGGCGCCTCCAGGACTAGATTGTTTCAGCCACAAGGCTGTAAATATTTCCATAATGATAGGCAGTTTTCAGAAAATGAGGATGGATTGCATTCTCATGTTAGATCCCGTTTCCCCGGGTGTACAACTCTCAGCCAGGTTAGAATGTGCTTTCTCTAATCAGAACAGAACAATCACTGTTAACAGAGCATAATTAATATTTCTTAAAATTATAACTAGTCCCTAATGTTCTATTTCTGACCCTAACACCTCCGTCTGTTCTTCATTTTTTCCTTCTGATATTACTAATATTGGTATATTTATTTGTCTGTATCTCTTTTCTAAGTATCTATTTTGCCCCTCAAGATTTATATTTATTTGTCTTTTCTTCTGTTTTAATTCAGACCACTAATTCAAGTTTCAACAATGACTTTCATTATGTAATAACAACTTTTAAATCTTTTTTTTTTTAATATCCAGGAAGAATAAGTTAAGATTATCAGAGATTGATACAGGCACATATACCACTGTTGTTTTTTTTTCTTAAATATATTTTATTGATTTTTCACAGAGAGGAAGGGTGAGAGATAGAGAGTTAGAAACATCGATGAGAGAGAAACATCAATCAGCTGCCTCCTGCACACCCCACACTGGGGATGTACTCACAACCAAGGTACCTGCCCTTGACTGGAATCAAACCTGGGATCTTTCAGTCTGCAGGCCGATGCTCTATCCACCGAGCCAAACCAGTCAGGGTACCACTGTATGTTTTAAAATATATGGCAATTAGCATTTAGAAGTGCTTTCAGCTAATTCTAATGTATAATATCTAAGTTCCATTGCGTGAGGAACTTAAGTAAATTAGCAAGAAATGAGCTTTTGCAAGAAGTATATGATTAAAAAAACAGTAATTAAAACTGTAGTAAAAGTAAGGGTAGCATATTAAAAATTTGGCAGAAATTCTATCATTACTATAGAGGCCAATGTTCAATATTAGTGAATAAGCTCAACTTGTTGTGCTTGCACTTTCTCATTTAATATGTTTGTATTAATTTTAGATGGAAAGGGAGAGATAGAAACATCCATCTGATCAGCTGCCTCCTGCAAGGGGATGAAGCCCACAACCCAGGCATGTGCCTTGACTTGGAATCCCACTGGGATCTCTTGGTGCATTGGGTGGATGCTCAACCACTAAGCTGTATTAGCCAGGCAACTTGTTGTTCTCTTTAAGGGACAGAATAGTCCTCAACTCCATAATGACTGCTCTATTTGGAGAATGAGATGATGGTGTGTACCAAAAGATCTAGGTGTGGTAAGAGTCTAAAAATCAAACTGGTCCTGTCTGCTTCTAGGATAAAATTGCCCTCTCAAACCACAACTATTGGATTTAGGGTTGTCAGGGAAGGTGAACAAGGATGTTTCAGGCACAATGTTTGTTTGAAAATGAGTGGATGGTATCATCCTACATAATAAAGTGCTAATATGCAAATGGTTGTCATGTGCTCACACCCTCATAGCAGGGCTGGGGGACTTGAGGGTGAGCCAGGGGACCTGAGGCCAGGCGGGAAAACCTGAGGCCACACCCCTTACTGAAGCACCAGCCTGGGGGACCTAAGGTCATACTCCCTGCTCAGCGGGCTTGATGAGGGACCTGAGGCTGCACCCCCTACTCGATGGGGCTTGACGGGGGGGCCTGAAGTCGCACCCCCCACACCCAGAGCCAGGCTGGGGAACCTGAGGGTGGGGCTGGCCAGGTTTGGGTCTTAAGCAATTTTGAGGTGCATGTGGGTGGGAGAGGACTTGACTCTGGGTCCCATGGTGTGTCCCAGACTCTGACAGAAGGGAGATTTTCATATACATTTTACTAGTTTTCTTTCATTTCTGACACCTCTAATATAGAGAAAGGGCAAATAGCAATATTAAAATATTTCTGCTAATTAATTCTCTTTTAATGTGCACAAATTTTGTGCACTGTGCCACTAGTCTATAATAATAGTGGAGATAACCCATACTCAACAATTCCAGAGTCTTCCCTCCACATTTTATTTACAAAAAGTATAGGGACTGAAGTAGTCAGAGTGTATCATTTCTATGGATGTCTGAAATAAGATGATAGGTCTAGATTGAACAGAGAAAGCAAAATGATCATGAGGAAAGTATAGCTCACAGAATTTTTAATGCTGCAGCTGCTATTTAGTGTGATGGGTGGAAGCAGAGAATGAGTTGGGAAAAGTTGGTTCAAGAAGCATCTAAGTGTCATTAGTATTAGTAGAAAGGTCAGGAAAATGAATGTAAAGAGAGAAATCTGAAAAACAATTTGGAAAATAATAAATATCCTAGATATTTAGAGGAATTGCTGAAGTCACAAATATCAAGCTAGCAGGCATAGTTTTGCTGAGAGAATCAGCAAGAGGAAACAGAAGGTCAATGTACCATTGTAGTAAAGATGGGTTTTCTTGTCCATCTGACAGGAAGTACATGATTCATGTGTTGTGATCTGTGGCCATCTCTGGGGCTTTGATCATTTATGAATATTAATCATATTCATGACCTGTGTAGGAGATACTATATAAATGATTAGGATTACTGCACCATGTAGCTCACAGCTGCATCCAGTTTGTAAATAATGAAAGATTTTCTTGCCACAGTCTACTTCCCAGGTGAATTCAATATAAGATACATTAAAATAAAATAAAAAGTTAGATCAATGTAGTTCCATCTGGGTTTATTATCATGTGAAGGCCATCTTGTAATGAAGAATACTCAAGAATGACATATGAAACAATAGTTTCTCAGGTTGATGAGCTCAATAATGAATCACTGTGTTATTTCCTTCCAGGACTGATTAAAATAGCACTTGAGGTCCTGAAAATAATGAAGTGCTTATAAATGAAGCAAACAGATGTCAGGAGAAAAATAAAACTGGGCCTGCTCTTACAGAGGTCAGGTCTTTGTTCTGAAATCAAATATCAGTAAACTCATGAATGAAAGTATTTCTTTTATATTGAAGAATTTTGATTGTACAAGGGAGCCTTCTCTTCAAGTGAGTTGATTGTAACTTGTATCTAATGTAACTGTATCAATCTTAAAAATATGTTTATTTATATTATTTACATTCTTATGAATATATATATATATATATATATACACACTAGAGGCCAAGTGCATGAAAATTCGTGCACTTGGGAGGGACCCTCAGCCCAGCCTGCACCCTCTCACAGTTCAGGACCCCTTGGGGGATTTCCACTTCCTAGGGGATCAGGCATAAGCTGGCAGTCAGACATCCCTCTGGAAGCCTAGGAGCCCTAGGGGGATGTCCAACTAAGTCATTAGTTGGACATGCCTAGCACTGCTATGGAGGTGGGAAAGGCTCCTGCCTCCATCACTGCACTGGCCAGCCATGAGCTGGTTTCTGGCTGAGCAGTGCTCCCCCTGTGGCAGCACACTGACCACCAGGGGGCAGCTCCTGCATGAGTATCTGCCACCTGGTGGTCAGTAGGTGTCATAGTGACTAGTTGTTCTTGGTCATTCTGCCATTAGGGTCAATTTGCATATTACCCTTTTATTATAAAGGATATCTTACCTAATTATTAATTCACTCAACAGTTACTTAATAAGCATCTACCTTGTGGAAGTTTTAATCTTAATAGATAAAATATTTTTAAAAATCTATATATATAAAAGCCTAAACGACCATTAGAACCGAACAACCAGAATGACTGGTTGACCAGTCGCAATGACACACACTGACCACCAAGGGGCAGACACTCTCTACAGAAGCTTCCCCATGGTGGTCGGTGAGCTCTCAGAACAGGAGTGCTGCTCAGCTGACAGACCCGTCCCAGCGGCCCTCCTGCCCAGTGGCAGCCACTTCCTCCTGCAGGTCCAATCTCTGGAGAACGGGCCAGGCGCCAATGGACCAGCGGCAGGATCCTGACAGCACCGCCTGGAAGTTGGACTTGGGCATCATGGCTACTTTCCTTTCCTAGATGCTCTGCAAGGAAGAAACAATACAAAAGCATCCACCAGGTGGCTCCTGACAATCAGTGTGGATGTCAGCGGACAGACCCCGATCCCAGCTGGCAACGGTGTCCCACTGCCTGCCTAGAGGGCTGATCACATCCCAGGCCACCCCTCCCCTTCCATCCTCAGGACCCCACCTATGCACGGATTCATGCAATGGGCTTCTAGTAGATAAAATAAAGTTAAATCATATCTAGCCTTAACCATGTGGAGTACACAGTTAGGAAGAAAATATCCATTATTCACCAGAATATACTATATTATGATATAGTTCATAAGAAAAGCATAAAGTATTATTACAGTTCATTTTTTAAAAACTGGAGATAAATTAGAATAGGCTACTTTGAGGATGGGATAGTTGAACCAAACTTTTCAAAAAAGGTTAAGATCTACTTATGTAAAAATGGGTAATACAGGGAGAATACCCAAGGATCAAAGAAATGGAGAAATAAATAATTACAATTATAAAATTTGAAGAGATCATAGGGAACATTTGATTGAGGTTATGTAGAAAATATCTTGAGCCCAAATAATCTTCCTTCTCTGAATCTTTGTAATATTTGATTAATATTTATAATATATTGATTTATAGTTATATACCTGTATGCCTTTATGGGCTATTGAGGAAAGAAATCACTAGTATGTGTGTTTTTATATTCCAACAGTGTTTAGTATGTGGTTGGACAGCGAAAATGTTTGTCAGGTTAAAATAAATATAGGGAAGAGCATGGTCTTGTAAATGGTGTTTGTAAAACACCCACTTTCCTTACTTTTCGGGTGTGTTTTTCCCCCATATTGCAATAACAAGCTTTGATTTTTTTTATTTCTTTATTCTCCTTAGTTTTTTTTTAATCGATTTTATTATAGTCCTTAAAAATGCATATCTCATTACTTTCTTCAATTTTCATGTGACATGACATCATTTCCTTCATGCCCCTCATTAGATTATTTAATATGCTCATCTCATTACACCTTTCCCATCTTGCATCTCATTACATCCCTTAAACATGCACATCTCATTACACAGTCCTTACATATCTCATTGCATGATTCCGTTTTTGTATCTCATTGTCATTTCATTTCTGCATCTTATTAAAACCTAGTTCCCATTATATCTTACATATTTCAAAAATTTATATAGTCTATTTTCTTTTATGCATCTAATTATACTTCCTCTCCTTTATGTGGCCAGCTCATTACAGTTTTCCTTTCACCCGTCTCATTTCAGCCCTGAAGGATGCCCATCTTGTAGGACACTTCCTGAGACAGCTCATTAAACTATCTCACATATTCACCTCATTACAGCTTTTTAACATATATGTCTTATTACATAGAACTCTTCATGAATCTCATTAAAATCTCGGAAGGTACACATTTCATTATCCTCTTGTATCTTATGCATCCTGTCACTGCATCACAAATGCACCTCCTATTAAAATATTTCTTTTTATTATTTTAATATGTCCCTTTATTGTAAACTTCTTATTTGCTAATATTTCAGTACTTCATTACATTTTTGCATTTTTTGTATAGCAAAAATGACCACATCTCTTTCAAGAAAAATATTTTCTTAAAGAGTGTTTCATATATCTTTAAATGACTATGTTATACTGATGCATCTCAAACTTGGTATAGTAGGGATGTTAACAGGTAGGCAGAAAAATAAATTCAAATTACTTTGGGTTAAATAATACATTTATAAGTGTACCTGGGTTAATAAAAGTTAACTAATTAGTTAATAAAAAATTAGCTAAATTAAAAAATTGTGTTCTTATTTCAGGACAATTAGAGCTTTTGTATATGCTATTAAAGACTATGCATATTCATGGAAGTCTGCCCTGCAGCATTTCTTAAATGGATCAGCCACATATTCTAGCCACAGACCATATATTAACTTCTTCCAGAACGGTGTCCTATGGAGCACAATTTAATAAAGGTTGAATTGTGATATTTTGTATACATGCATACATACATACCTATATACACGTCTATATACAGTTATATGTTTACTAGGAGCCCGGTGCACGAAATTCGTGCATGGGGGGCAGGGGAGTGGTCCCTCAGACCAACCTGCACCCTCTCCAACATGGAGTTCTTGGGGACTCTCACAATCCAGGACCTTTGGTTCTTAACAGCTAACCTGCCTGCCTGCCCAAACCACTCTGCCTGCTTGCCTGCCTGCCTGATCCCCCTAACTGCCTTCCCCTGCCGGCCTGGTCACCCCTATTAACTTTCTTTTTTAATCTTATCTCCTTCACGCTCAATTGTACTTGACTTCCTTATTGGCTTCTTCCTCTCACATGATTTTTCTCTTTTATGTAACACTTTTCCTACTGACTCATCATTTATAAACTTTTCTTTCCTCCTTATTTCCTACTTCTGTTCCATCACCATTCTTCTCATTTTTCTACTACCCTCCTTCCCTTCCCACATTCCTTCTTTCCTTTATCTTTACCCCTGCCCACCCTCCCCTTTTCCTTCCTTCCCACCTTAATTTTTTTCTTCACTTCCTCCCTTCGACCTACTTTGCTCCCTCCCCCATTCCTTCCAAGGCTCCCCACCCCCCCACTGAGGCCTTGGAATGGACCCATCACTTAGGTCTCTTCCACCTGGGAATCCATCGCCGAGCTTAGGCCTCCGTGTGCGTGTGCCCCGTGTGATCGGTCCCTTGCAAGGCCACAGCCGAGGGGCGGGACGGCTGGCTGCTCCCCGCCCCTTCAGCTGCCGCCTGCAAATCCATCTGCCCTGCTCAACCCCGATTCACGGCTTCTCCTGGGGCTGTGGCCTCTGCCATCTTGGCTGGGCTAATTTGCATACACACTCTGATTGGATGGTGGGCGTGGCTTAGGCGTCCCAAAGAAATGGTCAATTTTAATATTATGCTTTTATTAGATAAGATTTCTACTTATTTTCCTTGCAGCCCTGAATTGCTTTCCAGAACTAATGATACTTGCATGAGTGATTGACTGATTAACACCCATTACAGTGGTTCTTCAACTTCGGTAGATAGTGGTGTCACCTGAAGAGTTTAATAAAAATAAACACTGGCCTCATCCTGTTTCAGCAAGTCTGGGGTTTTGTGTCCTTCACTAGCTATCCAGGTGATTCTGATAGACAACGAAGTTTGGAAACCACTGCCTTACTGAGTGACGATAGATCCTTTATAATAAAAGTCCAGTGACCTAGCCAGGGCTGGCCCCGTCCCCCAGCAAGGGGTTAGGAGTGATCAAGCAGGCAGGCAGAGCCCTGCAATCAATCTATTGCCTCAACGAGGGAGATCCAGGCTTCCAGCCACAGCTTGTAGGCAGTACGCTTGGTGGCTACCACCAGAGACACTGGCGGTGATGGCTGCTGCAGGGCGGGGCTGGCACCACAGGGGCTCCTGAGTGGGCATGACCCCTGCAGCCTGGCCCAGGTTTCAGGGTCACAGCCTCTGCCCATGGCTTCTGCAGGGCTAGACTGCCACTCCTCCCGCTATGAGACCCTTCCATGACTGCGGGCTCTCTACCAGGGCTTGGCCCCCTGAATGGACTCCCCAGCTCAGCCCTGACTGCAGAGGAGCTGAAATATGCTGACATCCACCACATTGGAGCCATAACCACCCCTTTGCACTTCCTGGAGGTGAAACTGAGCAAGAGGCCTCAACCTGTGAAAGGTGAGCTAGACGAGGAAGAGGAGCAGAATAAAAAGCACTGGAAAAAGAACGAAGTGGTGGCAGCCTGATGCTGGAACAAGAAGAAGGAGCGGAAGGAGTTTCTGCAGCGGGAATCTGAGTGGCTGGAGCTCATGAATGCAGAGCTGAAAACCCAGATGGAGGACCTGAAGCAGGAGCGGCAGCAGCTCATCCTGATGCTCAACCAGCATCACCCCACCTGCATCGTCAGGACCAACAGTGCTAAGACCCCTGACTCAGAAGGCAACCCACTGCGAGAGCAGCTGGAGAAGTGAGCATGAGCTGGGAGGAGGAAGAAGAGGAGGAAGAGATGAGGGGAGGGAGGAGGAGGAGGGTCCCAGAGGGCAATTCCTTGCTGCATGAAAAACTCTTCAATGAGGCTCAGCACAGTCAGCATCCGCCAGGCTTTTTTGTGAAACTCACTCAGATCAGCCACACTAGGAGAAGAAACCCAGGCTGATGAAACCCAGGACCAAGCGCTGAGACCAAAGTAGTCCCGAGGGGGGCCTGTTCTGCTTGAGGCCAGGCTTGCAGGAGGCAGGACAGAGGCTCTGGGCAGGAGAGATGCCCAACTAGGCAGCTGTGGGCACTTCTCTGGCTTCTCCGCCAGGGCTCCCACCCAAAGGACCTCCGAGCAGCCAGAAAAAGCCACGAGTTGCAACCAAAATTAGGCTGAGTATGGAACTCAGAGTGAAACTGCAATCTGTCTGCCCCAGCCCTGACCCTGACCCTGACCCTGACCCTGATCCTGATGGAGGCTGGAGAAGGGCACAGTGCCAGGCCCTGTTACACCCACCCACCGTGGTCCAGCTCAGTCCTGCCCAGAGTGGCAGCCGGGACGCACCCTTGCTGGCCCTGCTGGAGTTGCTGTGGGCACGAGGCCTGGGCGCCCTTCCAAAGCACACACTCACTGAGCGTTTACAGACCGGCTGTCGTGGCAGGGCTTTCCGCTGCACATGTTTTTTATACTTTATTTTTTAAAATATTTTTTACAAAAAAAATATTTTATACAAGCAATATATAAATGGATTTCTATAATCACTCAAGGTGGTACAGTATAAATATGCTATGGTTTGTTTGCTACAAACAGATATTTAGCAGTTATGGCTGTTGCGTGTAACTTCTAAGTACTGTACTCTCTGGGTGTCAGGGCTGGAGGTGCTGTGCATTTCCATCCTGGTAAACCCTTCAGAGTAGTCAGTTTTGTATCACTCAGTAAACATTACTCTTAGAAAGAAAGAAAGAAGAAGAAAGAAAGAAAGAAAGAAAGAAAGAAAGAAAGAAAGAAAGAAAGAAAGAAAGAAAGAAAGAAAGAAAGAAAGAAAGGGAAAGAAAGAAAGAGGGAGGCCCAGGCTACTTGGCCAGTGGTGCTGCAGTGGGTGCACAGGGCCTCCTTCTGGAGAGTGATTGATCTGGGGCCCTGCCATGGATCACCCCACAGAGGGAGGCCCAGGCCACCGGCCTGCAACACTGTTGCGGGTATGCAGGGCTAGCCAGGGATTGCCCCACAGAGGGAGGCCCAGGCCAGCCAACGGATTGCACCTCACACCTGTCACCTACAGAAGGAGGCAACTGGTGGCAGAGGAGGGGGAGGGGGTCAGTGCTGCACAGATATCAAGCAGTGGAAGCAGTGGGGTGGGACCAGCTGCCAGCAGCCAGGTGAAGAAAAGCCCCTGTAGGCCCTCATCTCAGGCCAGGCCTGGGGATCCTACCCGAGGGGTCTCAGATTGTGAGAGGGTGCAGGCCGGGCTGAGGGACCCCCAGTGCATGAATTTTCGTGCACCAGGCCTCTAGTAAAAACACATGGGCCCTGATCATGAAACTGTAACAACCCAACGACAATATCTGCTTTCATTCTCCTTAGCCCCTACATAAAGATATGCCTGCTTATCTACCTAACTGCTAGCAATACATTGAAGCTATTTGCTTAGTGGTTGGAGCACAAGCTATGGCATTCAACAGACCTGGATTAGAATCTCCTTTCCACCAATATCTGATTATCTTGGAAAAGGACTACTTCTCTGAGCATCAATTTCCTCAACTGATAAATGGGATACTAATGCTCTTTCATATTCTTAGTGCTAGGCATCAATGAGCTTAGTACATAGAAAATTCTTATCACAATCACTTGCACAGAGTGCTTCCTCAAGAAATAATAATTATTATTTGTAACTTTACTTTGATGTTCAGATGTCACATTAACTTTACTATCTTTTGTAATTATTACTATGTACCAACTGATCCTCAGTTAGCAAAAGTAAAGGATTATGTGAAAACACAATTTCCCTACATGATCCTCAAGGGAGATTGTCTGTCTGCGTACGAGGAACCTTGAGAGGCCTTAGCATATATGGTAGATTACCAACCTCCTATATGATAGAAACCCAGAAGTTATACATTCATACAGGCATTAAAAATAAGATGGTAGTGATTCAGAGGACAGAAAACCTTAGTGCATGTCTCCAAAGGTGAGTAATTTTTAGACAGTTGTTCCACTTCTAACAGAGTTCTTATCACCTGTGCAAATGACACTAATAATCCTGGTCACCATCTTAGAAAACAATTGTAGTCATCTGTGGGAGCCCCTTTCACGTCCTGCGTGGTTCAGGGTTCCCGTTCTGGGTTCGAGTTCTGGAAAAAGCCGCACACAAAATGGAGAGAGAGATTATAAAGAATTAATTTGGAGATTGGGGAGCCAGGCAGAAGCCCACCTCTAGTGGGAGAGACTGCCACTGGTGCCCGGGCCTCACCAGCCTTTTATTGAGTCTATATTGAAACACCCATATCCATTAGGCAGGGAATTCCAATAACAGACAAGCAGCAAGAATTTACATGTGAACAGGTGGAGTTTGCTTCAACTAACAATGTTTCAACTTAAACCTTTCAGAGCAATTAAGGTTGGTGAAAATGATTGGTTTCCAGCAGTCATCACATAAGATCATCCATTCGCATATTAAATATACAAAATATTTAATACAGCCCTAGAAAAGGGAGCTTGTCATTACTCCCCAGTATTTATCAGAAAAGTTAGCTCTCAGGAGAACCTCAGTTAGTTACAGATATATTTGCAGTGTGGTCCCTAGATAGCAAATCAGCTCTTTTAACTATTCAAACTGATTATTTGAGGAGTTCAAAAAATCAGCCCTAGAGATTCTGATTAGCAAAATCTTAGATGAGAACAAGACAAGGAAATTTTGTAAAAGCAGCCCTTCTCCATCCCCAAGATGATTTAGTAAAGCTGCTAAAGAACCCAAAGGAGTGGTTCTCAAACTTGCCTGGACATTGGAATCAACTGAAGAGCTTTAACAGCTACTAATGCATGAGTCCCACAAAAGGAAATTCTAAATTAATTGATTTGTGATGAGGTCTGGGTATCAGGGGCTTTAAAAACCCCTCAGTTCATTCTAATGTGCAATAAGCTAAGTTGCCACCACACTTTTAATTCCGAGGACCCCGTGGCTCTGATCTGTTCTCCATTTGAAACAGGGAGTCAGCTGAAAACCTGCTTCTAAATGATCAGTCTTCTTTTAGGAATTCCCAGCATGATGGTCTCCTTTGGAATCAGTCTTTCTTCCTAATCACTCTAGTGCTCTTTTGAAAACATTGACACCACCCTGTTCCTTCTGAGAAGTATCTGATCCTGTAATTAGGTAATTTCATGATTTGGAGTAAGAAACAACTTGTTTCACAAGCCTCTCTGTTCCTGCCAAGCCCCTACTATCCTGTTGGCATATAGACCTTACTGAATACTTGGTGGCTGACTGGCTAAACCCAGGCCATGAATATCGCCAAATTCAGATTTTTAATTAGGTATAATGATCAGAATTAGTATTTTTACTAGTCTACAAGAATCAGAAGAAAGTAAAACTGTGGCCAATTTTCTTTCTGAAATATTCCAAACTTCAACTGAGAAAAGTGTTTCTACTTCATGTACTTATTTTTGGAAGACATCTCCATATTCTGAGCTCCAGGTATTACTTTAGATTAATTATAAAGAGGAAGATGCATTTTCTCTTAATGTTAGGATTATGTTACATCAAATTAGGAAAGACATTGGCAGGACCTAGTCTAACAGGTTGTAGAAAGCTCTTTCTAAGCTTGTTTGTCTTGGTTTTAGTTTATATTTCTCTGTCTGATAGAAACTACATTAACACACTGGTCTTACTTAATAATGTACTGTTTCTCCTTACTTAATAATGTAATGTAATGTACAAATTATCAAGGATGGTTCCCCAATACTACAATCTTACCACAACAGCACAAAAACAACATAATAGTAAATATTATAAGGAAATAAATAAGGAAACATGAGTAAATGCAATTCTGACTCAAAATAGTCAGTGGTATAATCCTAAATGAAAGTAGAAACAAAAATAAAATAATATTTTATAAGAAATAAAAGGAAACCAAAAAATATATTTAGTAAGGAATAATATAATATTCCTTTGATGTAGTAGTATAAGTCAAATCCATGGTCAAAATGAGACAAATCAAATGCCTTGTAAAACATTTGATATAAATAATATGCATCACTGATATTTTAAATAACTGAAAAATAAAGAAAAATAGGGGAAACAGCTAAAACACTAATTTTGAGGAACTGCTAGTGGCATTACCATTAAAACTAAGAACAAAGTAAATATGTTTAGTAGTTGATCTTTGTTTAACAAATTTTGGAAATTCTGGCCAATGTAGTAAAGATGAAACCAAAATAGTAAGTATATATATCCAAAAATAGGATTTAAAAATTATTTTTGCAAATGCATGCTCGCTAGCTATCAGAACCATCCAACCAAATAAATAATAGAAAAGAAATCCATTTTCTGTGATAGTTTAAGATACACAGTATTGGAAATTAATTTAGAGAAAAGGTGATTAGTATCTGCTTATTGTAAAACTGCTATGACACTGAGTTTCTATCTCATCTGTTTACTGCTCCAGCTCATATGCATGTGTTCCCTTCTCACAAGAATGCCAAAAAAACAAAAACAAAAAAAAACAAAAACCCCAAGGAATAACCCAAGGGCCTAACACTTAAGAGGAATTACATTAATTTGGTTCAAAATGTAAAGATTACAGCATAAAAGGCATATTATTTGTATAAACAAAGTTGGGTTCCAGCTTGTGGGACTTTATTGACTGCCGGTGTCTCACTTTGAACCATTCCTAAGTACTCACTTCCAGCCACGGTCACGTATGACATGATCCAGCATCCACAGCCCAAAGTGCAGCCGAGTAAAAGAACCGGTCTTTTCATGATGTGGTCATATCTGAACCCAGAATCCCCAATTCCAGAGGCTCCATGAGTTTGCTTGAGCCCTGTGTAATGAATGGGACTATTCATAAATGACTCCCTTCTCAACTCTTTGAGGCTACGTTAAGACTTCACATCCCAGCACATTTGAATTTAGGTGAGGGCATGCATGTGACTCTTTTTGGCCAATAAAATAGAATCAGAGATAATTATGTGTTACCCATAGGTGAGGCACATAAGAGACAGTGCACTCACCACAGAAATATTGAGAAACAGCTTCCTTTAGCACCTGTCTCTGAGTAATCATAATACCCAAAGTCCGCAGCTAACCTACAGTGAAAAAGAAAGAATATTGATTGTGTTAACACATAGTTTCCAATTGTATTATGCCACTGAGATTTTGAACTTTTTGTTACCACTGCCTTATGTTACCACAGTATGACTAGAGAAAGTCCATTTTAGAGTTTTCACAGAATGAAAAGTAGCCTTTCGCCATTAATTAATTAGCTAAGCCAAAAATGTGATAAGACTGCTCCCCAATTGCTATCAAACAAGAAAAATTGGTAAAGTCAGCTATTAATTTGATTTTAAGTAGCACAGGAAACATCTAACTCTGATCATTGTATTGCCAAATGACAGCAAAGTAAAATGTGGTGTGAAATGTTATCATTAAAGTGTAACTCAATGAACTGAAAGTTGTGGAATAAAATTTTTATCTTCCTTTTTTTTTTTTTTTTTTTTTTTTTTTTTTTTTTTTTTTTTTTTTTGCTGAGCTATTTCTTTGGGCTGAAAGCTGGCCAACGCTTGAAAAGCTATGGTACTTTGCCCACCCTGGAGCAACTGGGAAAATGTTTGTCTGACGACATAGAGAGGCAAATGGGAAGGCGATGCTGGAGGAGGGAGGAAAAGAGGGAGCAGAAGAGACAGAGTGTAAGGGAAATGTGTGAAACCTCTTGAATTTTTTCTAGAAAAAATGATTTAAATGTAATAAAGAAAGAAAAGTTGAGAAAATCGGGAAAAAATAAGGGGCAACAATAGAATAAATAGGGCAGGGGGGAAAGAAACCACAAACATTAAAGGAGCATTAGGAAGAATAAAGCTAAATGAAAGAGAAAATGTAAAACATTGCTAAATGGCTGCATGCTTTTCTACTAGGAAGTGCCTCAAAGACTTTTTCTAATTAGATGAATACAACTGATGATAGTGCTACTCATAAGTAACCAGATCACCTTCTGCAGCACAGATTGCATTTTAAGCTGACTAGTTCAAAATAAATAGATATTCACCAAAGTGTAAGCATTTTGAGATTGGGTCATTTAGAAACTTCCATTCTATTAAAAGTCAGTTTTATTTCCTAGGCAAAGGCCACTAGCTGAAACGTCAATTGCCTGTCCTAATGGATGACACCTGTAAGTAAAATAAACATATTTTTAATGGAATAGATGGTCAAAGTGACCTTTTCACAAGATAGCATACACTTTGTTGAATATTTATTGCTGACTTAAAGAGATCCTAATATGAAAGGACAGTAGTTCCTCTTCATTACCTTTCCTTGCTGTATAAAGGCAGAAACTTGTTTAAATGCCCAAATCACCTCCAGAATTTATCCATGATTGAGTAAAATACAACACACATAATAAACACTATGAATAATTTGAAATAAATCTGCCAGAACAGATTATAAATATTAATATGATGATGCTGAAATTAACCACTC
>PVJC01039487.1:0-16243 GCA_004026665.1 Murina feae | reverse complement strand
GTGCGCGTGCCTCCGTACCTCTGTACTTTGCTTCCGCCACTCCTCTGAGTCTCAGACTCTTCTCTGGTTGTAGGATTTTCACTCAGCCAGCCGTCCTGTGGGTGCGAGTGGTGTCCGTGTGTTCTTTTCGTGGTTTTTCTGAAATAGTTGTTCACAGCTGCATATACGGTGTCTACCCTATGCCGCCATCTTGTTTCTCTCCAAGGAGATTCTTATGACCAAATTGGCCATGCCCATGACCTGCCCTGTCAAAATCAACCAGTTCTTAAGTCAGAATGAAAAAATGATTAGGTCTGCTTCCATAAGTTTGCCTTATTTATTATTGGGTCAGAGGTTTGCTATTGAGTGAGTCAAAGCCACAATGATATATTCATCCTTTTTTTTCAATTACAATTTATATTCGGTATTATTCTGAATTAGTTTCAGGTGTACAGCATAGTGGTTAGACAATCATGTACTTTTAGAAAGAGCCTATTCCCTCCACCTCCCCCTGATATTTCAAGTACCCACCTGGCCTTATAGTTATTACAATATTGACTATATTCCCTATGCTATAATTTACATTTCTGTGACTATTCTGAAACTATCAATTTATACTTCTTAATCCCTTTACCTTTCTCACACCCAGTCCCCTACCCCATCCCCTCTGTCCACCATCGGCCTATTCTCGGTATCTATTTTGTTAGTCTTATTTTGTTGTTTAGATTCCACATGTAAGTGACACGTTAATTCTTAATTCTCAAATTTATACTGAAATAAAAATATTGTCTGCAGTCGTTTAGTAAAAAAAAATAAGTTCAGTGTAAGGTTCAAATAATATCTGTTTATTTTCCAGTTCATCAAATTTTCCACATCTCCAAGATCATAGAAACAGAAACAAAAGCTAGTTTCTTAAGTGCCTTAAAGCTAATTTGGAGTTACTGATTAACTCTCCCCGGAGAATCAGTAGACTTTTAGAAATGAAAATTTACTTTATTTTTTCCATGTATAAAAGCAATGAGCATAAAATGCAGAAAAGAAAAAAAAAGAAAACATCCATTGTCCAATCATTCAAAGAAATCTACTGCTAATACTTTGATGTTGTTACAAATTATTAGCAGTAGATTTTTAATCGCCCTTTTTATCTTTGTAATTAAAAGGGTAATTAAAAAGGCTTTTGCAAAATAAGATGCCTAAATCTAAAGTACTGGTATCTGAAAGCTTCCATCTCTGCAACAAGATCTTAACAAGCTCTTTAACGGGAAGTAAAATTCAGCCTTAAAACTGACCATAAATTTAGAAGATCCCTTTGGAGGGCCGCAGCAGCAAGGTCAGCAGATTCTAAGGCCTCTCCAGTCTCTGTGCCTTGCCGAGTGACCGAGGTAGAGAGGCCTTCTGACTTTAATTAATGTTTAATTCTCAGTAGCAAAAGTATACTTCCTCTTGTAAGTTCTTATGAAGTTTCTCAGAATCAGTTAACACTCTGTTTATAAGGACGTGGCTAGCCCTAATGGGTTTGGCTCGGTGGATAGAGCATCAGCCTGTGGACTCAAGGATCCCAGGTTCGATTCTGGTCAAGGGCATGTACCTTGGTTGTGTACATATCCCCAGAAGGGGATGTGCAAGAGGCAGCTGATCGATGTCTCTCATCGGATGTTTCTAACTCTCCCTCTCCCTTCCTCTCTTTAAAAAATCAATAAAATATATATTTTTTTAATGTGGCTATTTTCCCAAATTACTGTGATTTTGATTACTGCTCTCAAAATCAGTGCTCTATGTCACGCTGTCAGAGATCATGACAGCAGCATTCATCCTTCCCCCCTCCCTCCCCTGGAAACGATCCAGTCCTCTCTGGAAATTAAATGTAGTAAAAGGTTTAATAAAGTGGAGAAGTGGGGTAGGGGGGATCCAGACATATCACGTCTCATTTCCAGCCATTCCAGAATAAAACCAGAATGTATTCACCAGGGTGATGAAATGTGCAGTCTGTTTAAACATTAAGGATATGGATGCAGAGTTCTGTTACTTCTGATAAATTTCATTATTGCAAAATCCAATTCATTCTGCTGAACAGGAATGTTGACATGATTTATGCTCTCAGAAGCACATTTCCCCCTCCTGCCTTTTTCTTTCATGCGGAGAGATATGGATGAGGATAAATGTAAATCCTAGCTTCTCCACCCCTTCAATTGCCCCTGCTCTGGGGTGGAATAAGTTTCATCGCTGGCAAAGTTTGGAAGAAGCACTAGACATCCATGGCTCAGCTTCTTCCTCCTTCCTACCCATTGGGAGCCAGATACCACAGGAAACATGTTCTGATCTGTGCCTTCTTTGTGGGGAAGGACTGGTTTTCTAGCACTGTCTGTGCTTAAATAGGTAAGTCCACCTAATTCTGTGGTTCAGTTTAAGAAGATCCATCTAAACCACATCCTCCAGACCAGCCCTTAGAAATATCAAGGGAGACTAGCTTGATCTCTCTCACACCTTCTCTCTTAATTGATTCAAAACACTTGGTGGATGAAAAGGGTGCTATTTCCTGGCTCCCTTAAAAATGAACATCACCAAACATAAAGGCTGGTAATTAAAAAGAAAACAAAACAAAAACACCACTCTATTTTTAGTCATGTTTTTAAGGAGCTTTTTTCTTTAGTCACTCTCTAGTCTAGATTTTCAGTGTAAAGTCTGTAACACATCCTGTCTTTTAGTATTTAATTCAGGATCTATTTAATTAAAAGGAAGGAGAAGAAGTCTAGCTATCAATGGCCAGGATTTTCCTTGGCAGAGGGTTGTTATCTTCACAAATTGATATTTTCCTCCTGTTGTATTAGGAATGATTTTCCCCATTTTACTGGGATGAGGTGAGCTTGAATGACTAGCCCAAGTTCTCATAGCTGGTTAGCAGCAGAGCAGGGAAATCAACTGTACAGTTCACAGGCCAGAGCTTTTTCTTCACGTAAGCTTTCATTACATCTCTCCCCACAATCCTTATCTACCCTTTCACTATCAAGGCCACTAAGAGAATGGGAGGAGAAATAAGAAACAAAAAATGATGCCTTGATAAATAATACTTGCTGGAAGTGTAACCAAAAAATGTAGTTTTGGCTGCTTCCTGCAGTGAAAGACAAACTGATAAGGTAGGTGTTGGTGCAAAAGGAAAGAGATTTATTCAGGTGCCATGCAACCTGGGAGAATGGTGGACTCTCATCTCAAAGACCATCTCCTCTTTCTGCTCAAAAAACATCTCCTCTTCCTTAGAGGGGAAGGATTTTTTTTCCTGTCCAGTTATCTTGCTGGCTGTTGGCATACTCAGGTCCTGTCCATTCATCTTTCTAGGTTTCAATGTCTTGGGGCCCTATCCATGCATCTTTCCAACTTTTGGCAATGCTCAGTGGCTCAGTGTTAACCCCCCACCCCGAGCCATCTTGGTCAATGGAGGAGACTCCCTGGCATACTGACTGACCATCTACAATATCAGAAGAGGGCAGTGATTTGCCTAGAAGCCATTTTTAAAAAATATTTTTTATTGATTTCAGAGAGGAAGGGAGAGGGAAAGAGAGATAGAAATGTCAATGGTGAGAGAGAATCATTGATCAGCTGCCTCCTACCTGCCCCTACTTTGGTTGGGGCCCACAACCTAAGCATGTGCCCTGACCAGGAATCAAATGGTGACCTCCCGATTCACAGGTTGACACTCAACCACTGAGCCACACCAGGTGGGCTGGAAGTCTGCTAGCTATAAATTGAGTTTTTTTAAGTATTTTTTTTTCTGCTCCCAAACAGATTAAACCACCTGAAACAGGGATTTTCTCCTACTGCAATAATTTAATTTTTCCAGGTGCTTTTGAAAAAGACCTGTGTGAGATCCCACATTTAAAAAAAATTCTATTTGAAAATGCTTTTGATTTTTTTTTTTTTTTTGGTCTAAAAATTATTTACGATTGCAAAACTATTCTGATGATGCTTTTCTTCCAAATTTGTTAAGCCTATTTGAAAATGTCACCACAGAAGTCAAAATTTTTTGAGTTTATTACTCAGAGAATTCTTGCCTATGAGAATATTAAGATCCATTCATATCACCACACAACAGAACCCAGATTTTACAGAAACATCCAAGGGAACGTTGCTCACTGTTTATCGCTTGTAGAGTGGTGCTGTTTTCTTCCTGTGCCCGTAGGCAGTATCAGGGAGAAATACTCTAAGGGTTTACGAAGTTGAGGAAACTATAACTCAACTGGAAACTCATGTTCTAAGAGTTCAGAGTATGACCCTCAGGGGTGAAGGCAAATGTTACAGAGGAGTATGTACTCCTAGCTCAATTCTGCCACTTACCTGGCAGGGCTTCATCCATGTGTACGGAATGAACTAAGGTAAAAACCTGGATGAGCCTTAGGGTCCGTTGGAATTAGACAGCCATACCATGCTGCAAGTAGAATTAAATATGAGAACTCTAGAGGTGTGTCTGTGTGGGTTTGATGTATTCTTCCTTTGTGTTGTTCCTTAAGATATCAAATTTTAAATCCTAGAATTCCAACTTTGAAGGTGTAACACTAAAAGAATTTTTGAGGATAGAGGGTGAGAAAGCGAGGATATTAAAATTTTCTGCAAAGTGTATTCATTCATAAGTAATTATATCAGCCATCTGGCATTTGTATGATGGTAGGTATGGGAAAACTTGCATTTATTTTTTATTGGTATTTAATAATTTTTATCCCTGACAAATTACAGGGCTGTGTGTGTTCTAGAGTGGAGAAATGCAGTTCTTCATGTCATACACTGTGCATCCCAAATCTACATATTTTCCCTTTTCCCTCCCAATTCCTTTCATGATTGTGTGCCTTTGCCTGTCTGAACCAGTGGAAGGCGAGAGACCAGACCAACATTTGTTGTATTAGAGAAGTTTCCCACACAGAGAACTGTTGATTTTACTCTCATTACAGCTAAGTGGGAGCTGTAAGCATCACCAATGCTGTTCCCCACCGCGCAGAGTCAGCTGTCTCCTTGATTCCTAGACTTGGAAATGCTGAATCCGCAGCTGCTGTGATATTTCTTTTCTGCTCAAAAAAATTTTTAAGGCCACCAACATCTTTCATTTATTTTCAAGGGGAACGAATACGTACATGCTGTACTTTTATTTCCTTCGGTTTCATTTAAAACAGATGCTGTTTCTATGAAGATTTTTCTAAGAAAAATAGTTTCCTGTCTGCTTTGATTTGTTGATTGTTTTATAGTGCTTATAGAATTACCAACAGCACTTCTTCTTCTCCTGCTGCTAGAAAACCAATGCCCCTGCTGACAAATTCCCCAGAACTTCCTTCAGAAAATGAGCGCATAACCCTCTGTGTTACAACAGGCGCGGTATTCACCAGCCTTGTCTGAAAGGGACACGTGCTTCTAGGGTCATCTCAGTGGGCTTTATTAGCCTCTCATTAGTGTAATTTCCTCTATTAGCCTTTACTAACACAGTCAGAAGTTATTCCATGCTTGGCTGGCTTTATTATAAAAACAATTTTAAAGGTATCCATAGAGCTTTGCACCTGACAAAATGAGAACCAGAACTAACATTTGATTATGAAATATAATTTCTGTTACATTATACTTATATTTAATGGGAAAAGTCCTCAAAATACCTTTGTATTTGTCTTTGTTTCTTCAGTATTTTAGAACTTAAGTCATAATGAGATTTTAAAACCTAATGCTCTTGATTTACTTGAATTCTTTCTAATGTCCCCTCCATCAAGTAATTTCTTGGTTTCCCTAGTGACAGGAAACATGTCACCTACCAGAGCAACCTATTGCAGCTTTGCCTGCTCTAACAGCTTTTGCTATAACAAATCTAATTCCTCTTAATTCTTCCTAAGTTGAAAAGAAACATTATGTTCTTCTCCTGACATTCTTCTCTTTCCCAGGAAGAATATTGTCAACTATAAGAAAAAAGACCAAAGGGACAAAAATGTCAGAATGCCAGTAGAATGTAAAATTCTTATTTTCAAATGGTATGCTAATTTTCAGTACCCCCCTCCCTCTCTCTCTCGGTTATAATACACTTTAAAAAGTGTTATTTTTGAAGAGTTATTTTTTACCCTAGCTGGTGGTTTGGCTCAGTGGATAGAACATCAGCCTGCAGACTGAAGGGTCCCAGGTTCGTATCTGATCAAGGGCACATGCCTGGGTTGTGGGCTGGATCCCCAGGAGGGGGCGTACATAAGGCAGCCGATCAATGATTCTCTCTCATCATTGATGTTTCTATCTCCCTCTCCCTTCCTCTCTGAAATCAGAAAAAAAAAATTTGTAAGGGTTATTTTTTAACTCAATAAAAGAAAGAGGACACAAACTCCATTTCTGTATAGTGTGATTTGAATGTTCCCAAGAAAATGCAATCTCAGGGCTTCTTCGTAAAGGCCTAGAAATTATTAGATCTCCTGGCTCGGCCCACATATTCTTCAGCAAGCAGTGTCATGTCAGATACAGATTTCTCATGAGGTTGGAAAATTAGTGAATTTGAACTGAGATGTTTTAATCAGCACAAGGCCAGTTGGATCCTTGTGAGACTCATCATTCCATTGAGCTCTGCCACTTCTCTTCAGGCAGATGCAAAATCAAAGCTCCTAGTGCTTTCTATGCAGCCCACTCCTCCTTCCTTTCATTTGCAGTTAATTTTGCTGTGGTGGTGGTGGTGGTGCTTACTTTACATCTTTGATAGCCAATAACCAATAACAAAAACAAGCAATGACCTTAAGCCAAGCACTAATAGCCACATTCATATTGCTAGACTTGTCCTGCCCCTAAGTCTTAAAAGTTGCCCTTTGCTATTATAGTGTTCCTAATATAATGCAAGATGGTTTTATTTTTTGAGGGAACAAATTATAATATATATATTTTAAATTTTTATCGCATTTATTGGGGTGACATTAGGGAATAAAATTATTTAGGTTTCAAGCGTGCAATTGTATAATCTCTATATATAAAAGCCTAAGTGACTGTTACAACCAAACTTCTGGAATGACTGGTTGACCTGTCACTATGACGTTCACTGACCACCAGGGGGAAGATGCTCAATGCAGGAGTTTCCCCCTGGTGGTCAGTGAGCTCCCACAGCCAACCTCCCTTGTCAGCCAACCTCCCATGGTCCCTTCCCCTGGTGACCAGCCAACCTCCTGCAGTCCCTCCCCCCACCCTCTCCAGCTGAGGCTCTGGGCACTGGAGAATCTGGGTCTGGGAAGCCTGTAGGAGGAGAGTGATCTCAACCCTGATCGAGACAGCGTAAGAGCTCAGAGGGGGCAGAACAGCAAGGCAGCAGCCTAACTGCAAAGATGTAAAATAAGCACCACCACCGTCTTACCTCTGCCATCACTGGTGAGTCAGCCACTCCTAGCTTGGCCTATGCCTTTCCAGGCTCCCAATCGCTGACTGGCTAGCACTCCTATGGTGGTGTGCCACCATTGGCCAAAGTCAGCTGCCTATCATGCTTGGGAGCGGAGCCCTGAGAAAATGTATGGCTGAGGTAGGAGAGATAACCTGTCCGTCTGTCAGCAACTCTGCACCAGGGAGAATGAGGCCTCAGGAGCTCGGGCAGTGAAGTAGAGCTGTATTTCCACCTCAGAGTGTAGCTGCTGTTCAGGCAGCTTTGGGGCGCTCTGCCTGTGGTTTTTGCTTGCCGCTACCTCAGCACATCTACACAACTAGATCAGGGCCTGCTGCCAACCTCCTGCGGTCCTTCCCCACAGCCAGCAGGTACTGATAGCTGCCTTCTCTCTCCTGTGCATGAATTTGTGCACCGGTCCTCTAGTAATTGTATATTGTATTGTGTTCACCATTCAAAGTCAAGTCTCCTTCTATCACCATTTAACTCCACTTTATCCATTTCTACTTTCCCCCATCTCCCCCTCTCCTTCTGGTAATTACCATACTATTGTCTGTGTCTATGAGGAGTTTATTGTTCTTGTCTGTTTATGTTTGGGTTGTTTTTATTTTGTTCAAAACCTTCACCTTTTTCACCCAGCAAATGAAGTTTCCTGAGTAACTATACAGTGTGGGAAAGTAAACACATTGGACTAAAGACAGTAATAAAATCAAGGGAGGGTTTTATTTTGTGCTTTACACTTTTTTTGTTTGTTTTAAATGTTTAAAATGTGCTCAGAGGCAGTGAAAACAGGGAGATCCACGACTCAGAAAGAACAAATATAAGAAAGAGCAGTATTTTCAAGGAAGACAAAATAGTTAACAACTGAGAGTGAACGGGCTTTCCCCTGTCTTCTTTATTTAAGTATTGCTGTTCAATTAAATTAATTTAATGTTCTGCTCATTACCATCACCCAGTATTTGAGCAATATATTTTAGACTCAAGTGTTAGGGCTTTTGTTTATTTTTATGAAATTCCTTTAAGTTAAATTTAGACATTCATTCCAGACTGTTGAGAACTTTCCAGATTCTGATTTTGTCTTTCAGTACATAGGCTATCCTTCAAAGCCCACATCATTCACAGGTTTGATAAGGCTGACTTCTAACTCACTGGCATAAGACTGAGAAATGACCACATCTAGAATTTTCCATTAATATTACTCTGAGATCCTCCAGTATTCAATACTATTATCCAGTCCACTTTTCTAACTTGTCCACCAGGTTCTCAAGGTCACATTTTGCTAGGTTCCTGGATGTAATCTAAATATACCGCAAATAACTAATTTCCCTGCTATGCCAACCTAGTAACTCCATTAACAAATGAAATAAGGTCAGTCTGAGATGACCTGACTCATGTTTACTGAACCCATCCTGGCTCAGTGATCAATGCTTCCTCTTCTAAGAGCAAAGAAAGTTGCAAATCAACAAATAGCAGGTGAAAATACCACATGTATAGAGACTATTAGAGACTCTTCTAAGGTTTTCAAATGTAATTAGTTCATTTAATCTTCACATCACCCATTGGTTGGTAGATAGTATTGTCTTCATTTTATAGATGAAGAAACTGAGATATAGAGAATTTAAGTGACTCTCCCAAGGTCAGTGAGGGACAAAGGCAGGATTTGAACCTAAGCTCCCAGCTTCTAGAGTCAGGTGCCTTTATCACTGAATTCTACCCCTTAACAGTAATGGAAAGTGGCTGCATCTGGTGTCTTTGTCCACAATAATGATGCACAGCAAACCACTCCAAAACTCATTTGTGTGCAACAGTGATCATTTACTTAGCTTATGAGTCTATAGATTGCTTTTTGGACCTTACTGAGCAGTTCTCCTGATCTTGGCTTGGCTCACTTATAAGTCTGAGAGTTGACCAGCTATTGTCTGGGGCTCACACATCTCTGTGGGTTAATTGGCTGTCAGCTGGGGTGACTTGACTCTCCTCCATATATCTAATGGCTCCCTCTAGCAAGCTAACCAGGCATGTTCTCCTAGTGAAAGCAGAGGTGCAAGAGCAAACACACAGATGCTTTTTATGCCTCTGCTTGTGGTCACAGCCAATGAGCTTTTTGCTGCAGTGACAAGGATTCTCCCAACATCAACGCTGTTCCCTGAAACTATGGGCAGCACCTCCCCAGAAAGAGGGAGACCCCAGTAATGTGTCACCTGGAGCCAAACCCTTTACATAACTAGATTCAGAGATCTGGCCTCCAAAGGAGATTCTTCAAAAAGAGAGCAACACACAGAAAATAAGCAACACAAAAGCAACTCCAGCTTCCTCTCCCTCCTCCTGCCTTGGGCTTCTAGATAACGTCACTGGTTACATCAACCTGTTCTTCACCTGTAATGGCAGAGAAGAGGATTTTTACAACCATCATAAAGGATAGAAGGGACTCTAAAGAGATATTTAGGAGGAAAAGTGTTTTTTGTTTCAAATGGGGTTTAGATTTACTACATGGCAATTTACAGAGCATTCCTTGTTATTAATGGTTGTCCTGAGGCGCTTGAGAAAATGTGGGCTGTAGGACCAGTGGTCTGTGGGTATTGGCACCCATCTGGCTAGCATCTGGATCTTGAATCCTAGTCTGGCTTTTACTCATTTACTGAACAAGCACCCACCACATACCACGCTCTGGGGACATAATGGTTTTGCTGTATGCACCATCCCTGGGGACCTCTTGGTCCAGGACACTGACTTTTTACAGGCTCCCAGGTGGAAGGATATGTCTTTCAGACTTAGGGTACTCATTGGAATCTCTTTAGGAATTAAAGTTGCATGATTATTATTATTACTAGAGGCCCGATGCACAGAATTGTGCAAGAGTAGGCCTTCCTTTCCCCAACTGCCGGCACTGGCTTCCCTCTGGCACCCGAGACCTGAGCTACCCTCCGGCCACCAGCTGTGGACCCGGGCTTCCCTCTCAGCCCGACTTCATCCGGAAGGTCATCCAGAAGGATGTCCAGTCTAATTAGCATATCACACTTTTATTATTACAGATTCTCTCTCCAACACCTCTGAGTCCTTGAACTTGCTGAGTGAATATAACCTCCTCTTGGATATATCCAGCTAAACATGTTTTTTTTTTTTTTCTGATTCCAAGGAAATAGAGTTGCTGTCTTCCTTCATAGTAAACAAAGGAGCCATTGCCTGGGAATGGGTTTGGCTAAACCTGGCTTAGCTGATACAGCAATACTAATAGTTATCAGAATCTACTTTTGGAGACTCTATGATGGTTAAGGTGCAGGTTGGACGGGGACAGTTGGCAAAGCTCAGACCAGCACCCTGACTATTCACTCTGGTTCTGACATTTAAAAAATGTCATGAAAATGTAAAGGCACCATTGAAATGATCTTTCACACACTGGACTTTCTACCCTCTGAGGCCAGGTGACAGGTCAAAAAGCGGAGGCAGCACTCAAAAATGACAAGGTACCCAATGATAAACAATTATTAACTTCCTAATATGTAACTAAGTCCCTGAACCTTTTCAGCTCAACATTCCTGGCTAGAGCAAATGCTCTAAATGTATCTTCTAAAGTAATTTCACATTTCATTGAATAAATTTCCATTGACAAGGCATGTTCAGCCATAAGAACCCTGGTATAATGGCAGAGTATTTAGAGTGCTAAATGATACAGATTATGCATTGTGCCTTGTTCAGAATGTTTTAAAATGGATCATTTCAAAAGGAACAAATATCAATCTGAGAGTATAACAGCAAGAAAAGGAGGCTTAGATTACTTTGCAGAACCTCCAGTCAAGCATAGATAGCCAGAGAGTGACAATTTTTCATAAGAATCAGGAGATTATGCACTCTGGGAGCCTTTCCCCTATCATGGGTGTTAGAATAATTGTCCCCCTCATTCAGATCTCTAAGCAGCTTAATTCCTGTTCTTATCTCCGTTCAATTTAGAGAGAACATAAGAACAAAAATGCCGTATCTTTTCAGTATCTGCTTCTCAAAATGAAACTGTTCAGATGACTCTAAGCTCTGAGTTTATGTGGTTGACCTCATGGCTGGACATTCCTCTCAAAGACAAGGTAAAGAAAGCCTCTCCCAAGCAGAGACTTAAATTGAGACATAGTCTTAGGATTGTTAGGGGGATATAATAACATCTTCCTCATGAAATAGGTTGGTGAACACCTTAGCCTAAGATTAGAGGGAGAAAATCTTTACTCCATTCAACGCTGTAAATTTAGTAGAATCACCATGTTTGCATCAATTTTCATGCCAAACTCCATGACACAGCAACAATATCAGATGCCAGAATTGGGGCCAACCCTGGGGCAGGAGAGAGCCATCTTAACTGAAGCTACTGGCTTCCTCCAACATTAAAATAAGCCATTGACGAGCAAATAACTGGCCATACCCCATGCTAGGTTGCCCCTTGTGCCCTCTCCTCTGGAGAGGATACTTTGGAACTAGTTTTCTTGTTTCAGGAACATGAAGTACTTTGAAGGAGCACAGAAATCATTCCAGCATCTACTACAAACCTTGTGGGATTCCATTTCAGGACTCATTTCCTGTGTCTGAACAGGTGGTGCTCCTTATGTCATCAGAGGTGGCCTAGTTCTAATCAATTGTAATGACGGGAGTACCAGGTAGAAAGAGATGGGAAGACCCAACTGGCTTCATCAGGAAAGAACCCCAAGAATTACTTCTGTCTTTCATAATTATGGAAGGAGGAGAGCATGGCATGTTTGGCATGTTTTGATCATTCTAGCTCTGTTGACTTAAAACTACTATTTTTTCTCATTTCTTTAAAAAACACGGGGAACAGGAAGCCTAGTTGGGTGTGGCAGATGGGTCTAGGTCCTCCACATTCTGAACAGTGAAGATGTCGGTCCTGTATGCGTGTCATCTGATCATGTATTAGGTGCCTGTTATAAAATGGTGCAGGCATTCCTAAAGCGCAGCTATCCAGAGTTAGAGCACTTGGAGGAGTGCCGAGCGGTGTGCCCTGGAGACGAAGGAGGAACTGCACCTCCAACGAGCAACAGAAGGTTTGAAACTGCCAAGTCTCTTCTTGTCACCTGCTAGGCAAGAGGCACAGCTGCATTTGAGGACACACATTTCCTGGAGATGACTGCCTTCCTTTCTCTTCTTCCTCTCCCATGTCCAGTACAGCATAGATATTCGACACATATTTGTTGTGATAAGGGTTGAATCCATGCTGCCTAGAGATGCTTAGTGCTAAACTGCCACAACTTAGAAAATACATTTTACAATGAAATCATTTATTAAGTGATCACATTCCTGCATTAGCATTCAAAGGTTTATTGTTTTTTAACTCACAACACAGAAGAGCTCTCTGTCTCTTCCTTCCTTCTCAATGCACCCCCACTGATCTCAAAGAATACTGAGGCTAATTCTGTTATGTCCTTCATCCCTGTCTAGATTAACCACAATTAGAAAACAAGGACTCCAGGTAATCTCTCCCCCTGTGGCCTCTTGTGCCCACACAATACCATCTCTAATTGACTCCATCTCCTCGCTACCTGTGCACTCCACAACTCACAACTCTGTCAGCACTAGTGTCCCTTGTCTTTGTAACCTTGTCTGAAGGGTTCCTTCCTCTTCTTACTATGCGCTTAGCTTTAGCAATTATACAGCTTCCTAGAGCTCTCCCAAGTGCCTATGTTTTATGTCCTCACACCCTTATGCTATTGGACTGGGAGACAAAGTGGGTGTCCTTGCTTCTCTTCACTTCTGTTCAATTGCCCTATTCACCTTAAAATCCACCAGGCTTGGAAACTGATGCCATCAATTGGTACCACTCACTCTGCCTTCTTGGGGCAGTTATCCAAAGTTCCGGATCACCCCCACCCCCAGTCTTTGAAGATTCTAGTTCATGGCTCACTATTACTTTCTCTTCAACTCCGTCTCCTTTGCTGATTCATTTCATTTCTTTGACTCCTCTTTTCTCTGTGTGTGCTCACTTCTGGTGATCACATACTCTGATGACTCTCAAAATGTATCTCCACCCGCTTATCTGACTGCCTCCTGGACATTTCACTTGGATGTCTGTGAGGCATCTCAAAATGTATATGTTCAAAATTCAACATCTTATTTTCCCCATCCCAAATGCACCCCTTTTTTACGGCCTCCCCGTGTGACAGACTTCACTTTGTGCACTGCTGTTTCTCTATTGCCTGACATAGTTTATTAATAAAAAGTCAATGAATGAATTTCTCTATCCTATATAATAAAGAGGGAATATGCAAATTGACCATCACTCTGGTCATTTTGCACCCACAGCTGAGGCTAAGTTCCCATAATGAGCCTTAAGGAGCAATCAGCAGGGATCTGAGGCTGCGCGCCCACCCACCTCCTGCATGGGGCTTGACAGGGGACCTCAGGCTGCTCCCCCTGCCCTGGCACCAGGCCAGAGGAACTCAGGCTGCACCTTCTTCCCTGGTGCCAGGCCAGGGGACCTCAGGCCATGCCCCTCACCCTGGCCCCAGGCCAGGGGACCTGAGGCTGTGCCCCCCACCCAGTGGGACTTGATGGGGGCCCTCAAGGTGTGCCCTCTGCTCTGGTGCTGGGCCAGGGAACCTCAGACCATGCCCCCCCACCCCAGCACCAGGCCAGGGGACCTCAGGCTGTGCCCCTGCCCCGGCACCAGGCTGGGGGATCACAGGCCACTCCCTCTACCCAGCAGGGCTTGATGGGGGACCTCAGGCCGTGCCCCCTGCCCTGGCACCCAGGGGACCTGAGACTGCACCCCCCACACACACACCTGGCAGGGCTTGACAGGGTGGGACCGGCTGGGTCTGGATCTAGCTCCATGAAGTGGGGCCATCCAGGTTTGGGTCTCGAGCGATTTTGAGGTGCACGTGGGTGGTTGAAAACTTGACTCTGGGTTCCGTGGTGCATCCCAGATTCTGACAGGAGGAAGATTTTCATATACGTTTTACTAATTTTCTTAAATCTCTGACACTTCTATTATAGAGAAAGGGTAAATAGCAATATTAAAATATTTCCTCTAATTAATCCCCTTTTAATGTGCATGAATATCGTGCACTGGGCCACTAGTATCTTCATAATAGTAATTGAAAACTAACCTTAAACGGTATCTTATGTCCTTCCTGATGTGAGAGAACTAAGTAGGATTTTGTGAGCTTGCTCCGGAAATGCCATGGCACAGCAGGATCCGTGATATGCCAAGTCCCTGGGAACTGACCTGTAAACAGACCTTTCTACCAACTCTGATTTCTCTGACAAGGGACTCTGCTGCACTCTAATGTGGATTACTGCCAAGATCACCCTGTCCAATGACAGGTTTGAAGGTGTCACTTTCCTGCTCAAAACCCTTCAGTTGTTTCCTCTTGAGTATAAATAATGCTAACAACTTCTGCCTGCATGCACGGCTCTCCTCCTTTGAGTTTGCACCTATTTGTCATCTTTCATCCTGAGAAGAAGCCCTTGGTACACCCAGCATGCTCCCCCTAAAGGTGAAGCTGAACCCTGAACACATCTGTGTCAATTTCCTTCATGGGAAGTAACAAAAATGAGACTGGCTTAGCAAAACAAAGCGGGGGGGAGGGGGGAATATGTCATGTAACTGTAAAACTCTCTATTTACTAACATAGGAAGATAATCAAAATATGCAAGCTATGGAACAACATGTACGGTGTAATTCTACTTTATACATTTAAAAATCTACCTATGGTTGTGTGTGTTCATACGGGGAGAAAAAAAGTCAAAAAATAAATAGATATTACATGTTAATAATGATTAATCTCTAGTGAATTTAATTCTGATTAGAGTGTTTTATAATTTCTTCAAAGGTTTAAATTTATGTTTGGCTCATGGTACAACCCTGCTAATGAAGTCATCATGTACTGTCTCATATGAAGCCACTAGACATGTGTGGCTATATAAATTTAAATAAATTAAGATAAAATAAGACTTAAAAGTCTGTTCTTCAGTTTCAGTAGCCACGTTTCAAGGGCTTGGTAGCCACACATGGCTAGTGGCTACCACATTGAGAGGACAGACAAAGAACATTTCCGTCGATGCACAATGTTACTCCCACAGAGTGAAACCTGACAAGCGAAATGAACTTAGATGCTCATGAAATTGCTTTCAGTAGGATCATTGACTTTGCCTAGATGCAGCCGGAGTGAAACAGGTGCAGGCTTGAGCACCTGTGATCTGACAATATCCAGGAGTGTGAGTGAGCATCAGGTCTGTGTTCATTTATGCAGCATAGTGTGTTTGGGAGAGGCACTGTTACAGAGGCAACTTAACCAGTAATTTTAAGGAACATATGGAAAATCCCTACCTGGTAATTTTTAAAGGAAAATGAGAACATCTAAATCTTGTGCAACATTGAGATTTACCTGTTTTAATTAGAAAGAAGAACAAACTGGTTGGTTTGGAAAAATGTTTTTCCTTTTCTTCTCATTTGCCTAATTCCCAAGAAACTTAGCAAGGCTTTTGGAGAAAGAAGAATCATGTTGCTTTCTGGTAGGGAAATGAAAATGCTATCTTAAGTACTTTCGTTGAAAATTATTTTAAAGGAAACAGGAAGCTCTACCTTGTTTTTTTAGTGTTGCTGAGTTTTTTGTTTGAATCATTAACATTTGTTCTATACAGCATGCAGGATATTCAGAGTTTGTTATATGTTTTATCCTCATTTAGAGTCATACAATCATTTATAGTGCTTGTTTTCCCCCTAAGTAGATCTGTAATTTAAAGACTCATGATGAGAAAAGGATTCTTGTTGTAAATAACAAATAGGAAGTCTCCATAATTTTCATTTAAGAGATAACAGTGTGATTTTAATACTTAATAGCAACTGATTTGATATATATGTATGTATATGCATATACATATACATATAAAAAATCCATATATATATAT
>PVJC01039486.1:0-16081 GCA_004026665.1 Murina feae | reverse complement strand
TCCCCTGCCTGCTTGATCACCCCTAACTGCCCTCCCCTGCTAGCCTGATAGACCCTAACTGTTCCCCTGCCAGTCTGATCATCCCTATTCACCTCTGCCTTGGCTCCCACCACCATGGCTTTGTCTGGAAGGAGGACCAGACAATTGGAAGATGTCTAATTAGCATATTACCTTTTTATTAGTATGTATTTCCCAATCTAATTAGCATATTACCCTTTTATTAGTATGTATTTCCTTTTGCAGTGTGTGTGTGTGTGTGTGTGTGTGTGTGTGTGTGTGTTGGTTTTTGGTTTTGTTTATTGGGTTTTTGTTGGCACTGTGAAATGTGCCTTGTTTCACTCAAAGATCTCTGAGAAATGCTGAAGCTTACAGGCACCATTCTACAGCAGCACAAAGATCTGCACTAGGTCTCACAATAAGAAGAGATTAAGAAGAAAGGTTATTGTGTCCAGGAAAATCTGTTTCAGAGGACAGCACATACCAGTGGTGCGGATCAGGCTACAAGTGAGCTTACGCTGAGCAACACTTAAGTGGTGCTGCTCTGATATTTCAGCCACCAAATCTTGATTCTCTAAGATTAGGTGGAGCATGAAGAGACACTTCAGTCTGTAAACTAAGTTCTTGCCTAGCTTTTTCTTTGTATATCATATGACTTCTCAAAACCAGAGCAAGACTGCAATTAGACCTGGAAAGAAAAATGCCTGTGATGACCACATACCCATTTCCGAATGGTGGACACAGCTTTGGGAGGTGCCTGCATTTATTCACTCCTCCCTGAACTTATGCAATGAAACTTCATAACGACTAATATGCTTTTAATTCCTTCCTCCATTTTCCATAATTATAAAATTTTTAACTTGTCCTATCATGGAAAATAGCTCTAGGATGGGCAGTTGAATGCATACACCCATGTAGAGGAAATTAGAGCTTTGGGAGACTCACTTCCCTGAAAAAACATTCTCAGCAAATCTATAACCAGTATAAATTAGCCAACAACCACAAATACAAAGATGGAAAGCAATTCTACATGGAGTATAGCATGCCCTATGTCAACATCTAATAGTTGATTTAAGAATATATAAGCCCTTGAGGAATAGAATGGACAAATATTCAACCAACATTCCCACATACAGTAAGGCATGCCTGGCATTGTAAAAGAATGCCCTAAGAATTCCTAAGACACCCAGGCTCAGCCAACCTGACACAATCCTGAATTCTTTCTCTCTTCCCCTCTTGGTTATTAAGTGTGCTGCATGTTGTCTCTACAGATTTCCACTTCAACCTTCCATCTGAATACAGTACAAAGTCTCTCAATCTCTCACCTCAGCTTTCCTCCTAGCCTCATGTTCATCTTTCTTTGATTCTTAAATAAACATGAACCCCTCTCAGGGTACCAGCTTCTCAGACCACTCCTTCTTATACAAGGGAAGTCCCCAGTCATTTTAACATGGTACAAAAGTGCTATGGACCCAGTCTCTGGTTGGGAAAGAAATATAGGGATCACCTTGCCCAAACTTACACATAACCATTGTATGTTACCACAAGTAATTAGATGATATAGATTAAAATAATAAACAGTTTTAAAGGTTTACATCTTGTGTTAAAGATATCCAACATGAATATAGTAGGCAATCTTCAAAATGGTTTCCAATGATCCTTGATTGTTTGTGTAGTTTACTTACACACTGTTCTAAAGTTGGTCTATGTGACAACATACAGCTAAAGTAATGCTATGTCACTTTTGATATTGCTATTTTTTAAAAGTGAGTTCTACATTATATTCTCTCTCTCTCTCTCTCTCTCTCTCTCTCTCTCTCTCTCTCTCTCTCTCCATTTCTGTCTGTCTCTTTCTCTCTCTATCCCTCTTTCTCTCTCTTACATCCTTCACCCTTGAGGAAGCCAGTTGGTGTGATGGAAGGACTCTCCAAGAAGCTATGGAGAGACCTGTATGATGAGAAATTCAGTCCCCAGCCAACATGGAGACCTGCCAAAAGTGCATAATTAAAATACAGCCTTTAGATGAGACAGTAGACTTGTCCAACAACTTGACTGCAAACTCATGAGAGATTTAAGCCAGAACCACTCAGCTATGATGCTTCAGGATTCCTAGCTCAGAATTGGAAGATAATAAATTATTATTGCTTTAAATTATCAGGTTTAAAACAGCAGTAATTTTGCCAATATAATAAAGGCTATATGACAAGCTCACAGCTAGTATCATACTCAATGCTGAAAGCTTTATCTATAGGATAAGGAACAAGGTAAGGGTGCCCACTCTTACCACTCCTATCCATCATAGTTCCAGAAGTTTTAGCAAGAGAAATCAGTCAAGAAAAAATAAATTAGTCCAGCTGGTGTTTCTCGGTGGTTGAGCATCAACCTATCAATTCCTCATTAGGGCACATGCCCAGGTTTCAGGCTTGATGTGTAGAAAGCAGTCGATCAATGAATCTCTCTCATCATTCATGTTTCTATTTTCTCTCTCCCTCTCCCTTCCTCTGCAAAGTCAATTTAAAACACACACACATACACACACACACACACTTTACTTTTAAATATGTAAATTAAATAAAAGACATCAAGGAGCTTCCTGGTTGGTGAATAGGTGGAGACATAGGAAAAGTGGTGTGCCCTTTCTCACATTCCTAGCCCTCTGCATTTCTTTCTCTTTGGCTTCTCCAGGGTTATATCCTTTTATAACTAGCTAGTAATATTACAGAAGGAAGATAACCAGCCTGAGGGTCAACCCCACCAATATGAAGACCAACAACAATAAAAGCTCAACTAGAAAGGGAAGGCTCACATACCCCACACAAGAGACATTCCTAGAACACATAGCTCAGATGATCAGGAATGCTGAGCCATTGTGCCCCACAGGACACCTACTACATAAGACCATCGGACCAAGACTGGGAGACCTAGCAGATCTACCTAATACACAGAAATAAATTCAAACAGGCAGCCAAAATGAGGAGATATATAAACATGCCCAAATGAAAAAGTAGAAGAAATCCCCAGAAAAAAAAGAAATGGAGGCAAGCAATCTACCAGATGCAGTTGAAAACACTGGTTATATGGGGCTCAAAAATGTAGGGAAAGAATCAATTAACTCAGTGAGAAGTTAAACAAAAAGTTAATAAGCATAAAAATATAGAAACCATTAAAAAACTGTCATAAGAGAGAATACAATATCTGAAATAAAAATGCACTGGAATAAAGAAACAACCAGCAGGGGGTCAGGTGAAGTAGAAAACTGAATAAACAATTTGGAATACAAGGTAATAGGAAACACCCAATCAGAGCAAAAAAAGTTTCTTTTAAATGAGGATAGTTTAAGGGACCTGTGGGTCAACATCAAGTATAACAACATCTGCATCACTGTTGTTCCAGAAAGAAAATAGAGAGAGAACAAGGGATTAAAAACCTACATGAAGAAGTAATGCCTAAAAACTTTCTTAACCTGGTAAAAAGAAAGAAAAAAAAAAGACATACATGTCCAGGAAGTACAAAAAATCAAAAACAATATGAACCAAAAAATCCACATGAAGAAACATCATAATTAAATTAGCAAAGGTTAAAGACAACGAGATAACCTTAAAAACAGCAAAAGAAAGACAGTTACTTATAATGTTGCTAGAGCTCCATAGACTGTCAGCTGATTGTTCAACAAAAATATTTCATGCCAGAAGGGATTGGCACAAAATATTAAAAATATTGAAAAGCAAGAACCTACAACCAAGACTGATCTACCCAGAAAAGCTATTAAGAAGAGGTACAGATCTGCCCAGACCCTAAAAGAAGAAACAAAGAAAAAAAAAGCTAAATGAGTTCATCACCAATAAGCCAGCATTATAAGAAATGCTAACACGACTTCTAGAAAAAGAAAAGGCATAATTATAAAGACTACAATGGCAATAAATATGGCCCTATCAATAGCCACTTCAAATCAAAAGACAGAGCAGCTGAATGGATTTAAAATACACACACACACACACACACACACACACACACACACACACTAGAGGCCTGGTGCACAAAAATTTGTGCACTCAGTGAGGGGGGGGAGAGGAGGGTCCCTCAACCCAACCTATGCTCTCTCGCACTCTGGGACCCCTCGTGGGATGTCCACCTGCTGGCTTAGGTCCACTCCCTGGGGAAATTGGACCTAAGCTGGCAGTCAGACATCCCTCTGGCAGCCCAGGAGCCCTCGAGGAATGTCCACTTGCCAGCAAGGAGCAAGCCTAAGCTGCAATCGGACATTCTTAGCACTGCTGAGGAGGCAGGAGAGGCTACAACCACTGTGCTGGCAGCCATCATCCTGGCTTGTAGTTGAGCAGAGATCCCCCTGTGGGAGCACACTGACCACCAGGGAGCAGCTCCTGCATTAAGCGTCTGCACCCTGGTGGTCAGTGTGTGTCATAGTGACCAGTCATTCTCAGTCATTCTGCTGTTAGGGTCAATTTGCATATTACCCTTTTTTAAAAAATATATTTTACTAATATTTTACAGAGAGGAAGTGTGAGGGATAGAGAGCTAGAAACATCAATGAGAGAGAAACATCAATCAGCTGCCTCCTGCACACCCCCCACTGGGGATGTGCCTGCAACCAAGGTACATGCCCTTGATCGGAATTGAACCCGGGACCCTTCAGTCCACAGGCTGACACTCTATCCACTGAGCCAAACCAGTCAGGGATACCCTTTTATTATATAGGATAGAGGCCTGGTGCATGGGTGGGGGTGGCTTGTTTTCCCTGAAGGGTGCCCTGGATCAAGGTGGGGGTCCTGCAGAGGTGCCTGGCCAGCCTGGGTGAGGGGCTAAGGGCCATTTTCAGGCTGGCCACACTCCCTTCAGGAAGGGGAGGTCCTTCTGGGGTGCCTGGCCAGGCTGGGTGAGGGGCTGAGGGCCATTTTCAGGCTAGCCAAGCCCCCCAGCGGGGACACTCACCCCATGAGGGTGTGGCCATTCTGGGTGAGGGGCTGATGTCTATTTGCAGGCTGGCCACAGCCCCCAGCAACCCAAGCTCCCAGTGATGCTGGCTGGTAGCAGGTAGCTTGGATTTATTTATCTTCTATAATTGAAACTTTGTTGCCTTGAGCAGAGGCCACAGCCAGCCAGTGCAGGCAGGAAGCTTGGTTTTCTCCATCACCTGGACAACCAAGCCTCCTGCTTGCTCCAGCTTTGTGGCTGCCTGCTGCCATCTTGGTTGGGTTGATTTGCATATAGTCACTCTGATTGGCTGGTGGGCGTGGCTTGGGGCATAGTGGAGGTGTGGTCAATATGTATGTTTCTCTTTTATTACATTAGATATATACCAGAGACATACTTTAGAATGAAAGACACATATGGACTGAAAGTAAAAAAGGATAAAAAATGATATTTCATGCAAATGGAAGCCCCCAAAAAGGTGGGGTAGCAATACCTATATCAGACAAAATAAACTTTAAAACAAAGGCTATAAAAGCAACAAAGAAGGACGTTACATGATGATTAAAAAGGTCAATCCAGCAAGAAGATATAATCCTCTTAAACATATATGTACCCAACAAAGGAACACCTAAATGTTTAAAAAACAAACATTGATGGAGGTAAAATAACAAATTGACAATAATACACTCATAGTGTGGGATTTTAACATCCCATTGTCATCAATGGACAGATCTTCCAGACAGAAAATCAACAAGGCAAGAGCAGCTTTAAATGACACACTGAGCAAGTAGACTTAATGGATATATTTCAGAGCATTCCATCCCTATACAGCAGAATATACATTCTTTTCAAGTGTACATGGGTCATCTTCAAGGATAGACCACATGTTAGAACACAAAACAATTTTCAATAAATTTTAAAAGATTGAAGTGATTTCAAGCACCTTATCTGACCACATAGTATGATATTAGAATGCAATTACAAAACAAACAAACAACAAAAACCACGCTGAAAAACACACAAACACATGGAGGCTAAATAGTGTCTTACTAAACAATCAGTGAGTTAACAATGAAATCAAGAAAGAAATCAAAAGATAATTTGAGACTACTGAAAATGAAAAATCACAATCCCAATTCTGTGGGGTCCATGTGTGCTATTTTGTTATGGCATCCCAAGTAGACTAACACATTTACTTACTTTACAATTTTGCATACCCACAAGCAAGGAATAAAAGTTCCCACTGCTCTGTATCTCCACCAGTGTTTGTTTTTATCAGTATTTTGCATTTTTGCCATTCTAATAGGTGTGTAGTGGTATCTCATTGTTGTTTCATCTTGCAATTTCCTAATGACATATGATGTTAAATATCTTTTCATGTGACTATTTAACATTGTTTATCTTCTTTGGTGAAGTGCCCTTTCCAATCTCTTTCCCATTATTTTAACTGAGTTGTTTTCTTTAAGTTTTAAGAGTTCTTTCTATATTTTAGGTAACGGTCCTTTCTCAGATGTCTTCTGAAAATATTTTCTCCCAATCTGTGGCTTAAGAGGGTACTTTAAAATTTTTCATGAGCTGTATTGCTTATAGTGGTGCTGGAGAGGGGGCACTGATCTGTTGCACATGAATTGCAACAGAACAGATTTTACCACCTGAAACTGCTGCTTCAAGTTCAGATCAGGCAAAGAACAAACCTTGAAACAACCAAGACCAAAAAAGAGTACACTTAAGTTGAAGACCCCACACTTAATCTGAAATAAGAAGTTTGTGCCTACTCCACAGCTCTGAAACAGCACTTCCCTACGCTGTTAGTAATCTTTGTTTTCTTCAGTGTTGTACTATGAGATTGCCTGGTGCAGCAGCAGTTACATTCTTTATTAGCTTGATAGACCATTTTCTCTCACTCTTTTTTTTAATACTAGCAACACTCATCCTTTGAAATGTGTACTGAAGAAGAATCAGCAAATACCACTGAAAGTGCAATATTTGTTTATCACTGTGAGGAGCTTTGATCCAAACCTTCTCCACAACAATGGGCACAACGGGTACCCCAATAGTACTTCAGCAGCACTATTTGAAACTGGGATTATTGAAAAACTGCTAACCTCTTAACAATTTTTTTCAGTGTTCAGAATGTCAAGCTAGACTTTTCTTCCACTGTTCACAGTAAAATGGCTATCTGCAGGACTTAAAAATAGGAGATGATGTTGAATTCAAAGTATCATCTGACTGGCAGACGGAAACCCATTGCTGTTAAACTGGCAAAGATAAAACAAGAAATCCTCCCTGAAAACCAAGTGAATGGACAAGAAGTGTTTTATTTGACTTACATCCCTGAAGACATGGAAGGGAGCATTCAGCTGGAAACCAGAAATAAAATAAAAATTTTAATTGATAACAATAAACATACTGATGCTGCAAGTGCTCAAAACATTATTCCACTGAAAAATAAGCAAGCCTACTATCAAGGAGTACTTGTGCCATAAAGGAAGCATTTGGCTTTATTGAAAGAGGTGATGTTGTAAGAGATATTTTCTCATTAGCGTGAATTTAAGGATGGCTTAGAGACCTTACAGCCTGGAGATGAGGTGGAATTCACAATCAAGGACGGAAATGGTCAAAAAATTGCAGCACATGTCAAACTATTGCCTCAAGGAAGAGTCATTTTCAAAACATCAGCTTTGAACATTTTGAAGGAATTGTAACCAAAGTTATCCCAAAAATTACCAGTAAAAATCAGAATGACCCATTGCCAGGATGCATTAAAGTCAACTTTGTGATTCCTAAAGAACTTCCCTTTAGAAATAAAGATACAAAGTTCAAGGTACCTTGTTGGAAGGCAACCATGTTAGCTTTACTATTTCAACAGATCCACATGACAAATTAGAATGAGCAGCCAACATAGAAGTTCTATCAAATACGCTTCAGTTCACTAATGAAGTCAAAGAAATTGCTGTAATTGTTGCCATGAGAGATGGTTTTGGTTTCATCAAGTGTGTGGATCCTGATACTCGTATGTTGTTCCACTATAGTAAAGTTCTGGATGGGAACCAGCTCTATACTGCAGATGAAGTAAAGTTTACTGTGGTTCCTGATATGCTCTCTGCCCAAAGAAATATTAAAATTAAAAAACTTCCCAAGGGCATGGTTTCATTCCATTTCCATTCAAATCATCATTTTCTGGGCACTATAGAAAAAGAAGCCACTTTTTCCATTCCTAAAACCACTAGCTAAAATAAAGGCAAGGAAATGGAGACTGAGGATGGTACTATTGCTTATGATGACTGTGGGGTGAAATTGACTATTTTTTTTTCAAGCCAAGGATGTGGAAATAGCTACTACTCCTCAAATAGGGGATAAGGTTGAATTTAGTATTAGTGACAAACAGAGGCCTGGACAGCAGATTGTAACCTGTGTGTAACTTTTAGATCATAATTCTAACTCCAAGAGACTCTTGGGTATGTGGCAATTCTGAAGGATACTTTTGGATTTATTGAAACAGCCAATCATGATAAGGACATATTTTTCCATTACAGTGAGCTCTGTGGTGATGTTGATAGCCTGGAATTTGGGGACATGGTCAAGTACAATTGGTCCAAAGGCAAAAGTAATGAAGTCAGTGTAGAAAAAGTCAACAAAATACTTGGTGAATGGCCTTACTGAAGAAGGAGATCCTGCATCTACTCTGGTAAAGCCATTCACCCCTTGAGAAGTGTTGATCCAACACAGACTGAGTACCAAGGAGTGATTGAAATTGTGGAGGAAGGGGATATGAAAGGTGAGGTCTATCCATTTGGCACAGTTG
This sequence comes from Murina feae, assembly GCA_004026665.1. Lineage (NCBI taxonomy): Eukaryota > Metazoa > Chordata > Mammalia > Chiroptera > Vespertilionidae > Murina > Murina feae. The sequence goes on along the minus strand of PVJC01039486.1, from coordinate 7,347 downwards.
GAATGGCCAACAAAGGAGATCGCCTGCAGTTAGAGGAGAGTATCAAATCCCAATTGTGTGTCCTAGGCCAAAATACAACATCACACCTCTGCGTAGGGTCACTGTGCAGTGTGTGAAAAATCAGTTTGGCTTCATTAACTATGAAGTAGGAGATAGAAAGAAGCTATTTTTCCATGTGAAAGATGTTCAGAATGGCATTGAGCTACAGGCTGGAGATGAGGTGATTCGTAATCAGCACACTGGCAAGTGCAGCATTTGTAATGTTTGGCGAGTCTGTGAGGGCCCCAAGGCTGTTGCAGCTTCATTACCTGATAGGTTAGTCATTCATTTGAGGAACATCACCCTGGATAATGCCAGTGCTCCTGGCCTAATGGTTCTTCCTCAGCCAAAGGGACCAGATAAGTCAACGGGACTTGGTGTAGAAAGAAAGATCTGTCAGACTGTTGTCATTGATTAATCACATCCACAAAGCACATCATTAATCTACAATAATCAAGTTGGGAGCATTCTGGTGAAGGGGAGGATTCTTTATCCCTCCCCAAAATCTGGAATACTTATTCTATTGAGCTACTCTACCAGTTTTAATGCCTTCTTCATATTATGTTTAAAATAAATGAATAAATTTTAAAAGCCATTTTAAAATTATGCACAGTTACAGCCTGGAAAACTTAAGGTGGTGCCTTATAGTATCAAATTTAGGAGCTTTGTTTGGTGCATTTAAGACAACTGGTAATTGCAAATTCCACTTTTCCCACGTGAGTGAAAAATATAGGCTGTTACCTTGTTGGCTGTATGAAATTCTGCACTTGATATTTAGTATACTAGAGACCCAGTGTATGAAATTCATGCACAGGTAGAGTCCCTAGGCTTGGCTGGTGATCAGAGCTGTTGGAAACCTTCCTTCCCCTGACTGCCAGCTGCCAGTACAGTGCCGTGGTGGTCAGCGCACATCATAGTGAGTGATCGAACTCCCGGTCAGTCAAACTCCCAAGGGGACAATTTGCATATTAGCTTTTTATTATATAGGATATTCTACCTCCATTACTTTTGGCAAGATGCCCTGCCTTAGCAATCAGTTGTATTCTTTTCCTTTTCTTTCCTGCTCATTATGCTTTAATTCTGAGGATCACATAAGGATAGACTATTAAAACATTTTTTTAATTTGTATAGGCAAATCATTTTTTAAGTTGATGGCCAAATGTTAAATGTTATTTTTCATATCATTTATAATCTTGTCACAGTCCTCTTAAATGAATTTTGGTTATATTTCAATAAAAAATATTTTCCAAAGTAATTTTTCCCCCTGGATGGTGTGGGGGGTAAATTTGCTACAGTTTGGTACAGATTTTCATGCAAATGAGGTGTGTAAGCAGAGTGCTAATTTACATGTGTTTAAACATAGATGAATGCACAAACTTGCTGCTGCTTAGAATACTGCAGTTTCTAGGACCCAGTTTCTTTTACTGATTTAAAACAAAACAAACAAATAAAAAAATTGTGCCTGACCAAAAAAAAAATTATTATAGGTGTTTAAAATGAAAATATAAGTCACAAACCACAAACTCACCCTTATAAAGAAGTGTAAATTTGCAATGGATTTAGTATATTTACAGAATTGCGTAATCATCACTACTATCTAATTCCAGGACATTTTCATCATTCCAAAGAAACCCCCCTATCCAGTAGCAGTCATTCCCCACGTCCCCTTCCCTTATGTCCTGGAAACCACTCATGTACTTTCTAATTTTATGCATTCTGAACAGTTAACAGACTGGAATCATGCAGTGTGTGGACTTTTGTGACTTCTCTCACTTAGAATAGTTACATTTTCAAGGTTCACCCAAGTTGTAAGATATATTAGTACTTAATTTCACATTTTACTTAGCTAGTCATCCATGATGACTATTATTTGGGTTTTTTTCACTTTTGGAGCTATTTCAAATCATGCTGCTATGAATATTCATGTACAAGTGTTTGTGTGGGTATATGTTTTCAAATCTTTTGGGCATATACCTAAAAGTAGAATTTCTAAGTCCTTTGGTAATGCTAATTTTTTGAGAAACTGACATGCCACTTTTTAAACTATCTGCACCACTCTACATTCCTACCAGCAACCTATGAGTGTTCCATATACTGTACATCCTCACCCACTTATTATTGACCATACTTATTATTATGGCCATCTCAGTGGGTGGGAAATGATATCTCCAAATTATGTATTTTATTTCTATTTTCTTGATGGTAATGACATTGAACATCTTTTCTTGAGCTTGTTGGCCATTTGTATATCATTTTTGGAGAACATATCTTCAGGTTCTTTCCCATTTTTAACTGGGTTATTTGTTTTTTATTGTTGAACTATAGGATGTCTTTGTATATTCTTGATACATTTCCCTTATCAGATATATGATTTGCAAATATCTTGTCCCATTTTTGGCTTGTCTGTGCACTTACATAAAGATATCTTGGCAAGCACAGAAATCATAATTTTGATGGAGTCCAACTTATTTATTTCTTCTTTCATTGCTTGCGCTTTTTCAAAGGTGAAATTCACCCTTTTTTACAATTTTTCTTATCTGCAAATCTTTTTATTATTTTTTTCTTGTATGTCATGGGTGTCATGGGTTGCTTAATATTTCTGCCTATCTTCCTAATTTCATGTGCCATTGGAACTGCAGTTTTTAATTAAACAATTAACTTCACGTTCAGTGAAAATAAACAGATTAAGCTATTTCCTTCTTTGGCAAGAGTCAAAAGTCTTGAGCCATGGAGCACCACAGGTCCCTGAGCTGAAAACGGCATCTGTGAGAAATTGTGTCCTTCTGTCAGTGACATTTTAGGGAGGAGGGTGCTTCCTGCCTAGTGAAGCTCTCATCGAGTTTCAGTCCAAATAAAGCTGAGAGAGTTTACAGCTTGTGAGGGTGGAGGGCAGGGTATTCTTGATGAGAGTCATTTCATACATTTGTTTTTTCTAGTAGTAGGCTTGCCAATCAAAGAAGAAGCAAGCTCATGCTTAACCCCACATAGACTAAACAGCCAGAGGACTGGGGATGGGAATTTGCTTACAAAGGAATTTCCTGCATGGTTTGGAGGTCAATGGCCATGAAAAAAGTTCATTTAAGGGCTTAATCTATGACTCAACATATGTTCATGAATGTAAAGTCCCACCTTTGCATCTAAAGACTGTAAGCAGGGTGGCCAGAGAGGGAGTTTACACTTTACCCAAGCAAAACATCACTCTATACGGGACACCTCATGTCCACCTCCTGCACAGCAATAAAACTAGGTCACGTTCCCAATTCTTTAGGGCTAGATCTTTTAAATTTTAAAAAAGTCACATACCACAGCATGGTACCTAGATAGAATAGACTAGAAATTTCCTATTCTAATTACTTAGCGAGTTTTGAACATTGAAATGAATTGCAGCAGAATGGTTTAAGCAGAATTTAGTTCTTATGATTACTCTGCTAATGAATATAATCAGTGATCCAAAATTCATTTCTCATACTACTAAAATAAATTATCATAGAAAATAGGTCACAATTACCAAAGTTATTCTATATTAAGCCATGAGAAACATTGGGAAAGAAACAGTGAAAATTATATTTCTGACTTCGAAATATTTGGAATAAAGGGAACACTCTAATTAGGAGGAATAACTCCCAAGAGTAATTAATTAGAACATATAATTATACTCCACCAATACTAGAGTAAAGAACAGTGATGGTTACATAATCCATGGATTTTTAAGTATTATAAAACCAACATGACACGGGAAATGAAAGTTCAGGTTATTCAACAATAATAATGAATAAAGAAATGACACAAAACACATCATCATATGGTGAGGGAGAGAGCTGGCATGCATAATTGGGACTTGAGTTTGTCCCAGCCACTCATCTCCCGTAGGTTCAAACACTCCAGTTGGACCCTATGGGAAGTCTTTAAAGCGTCTTCATCTGGAGGGCCTTTCCCAGCTCTGCCAAGCTAAGGTGGTTATTTTCCTCTCTGATCTGGGACCACCCTGGGCATATCCCTAATGGATGTTTGCTGTACCATGTAATGACTCTGGAATGTCCTATTCACCTCCCCTACAAGACATTGAGCTCCTGAAAGGCAAGAGCAGTGCCGTTCTCATCTCTGTATTCTAATGACCTAGGAAGAAACCTAGAAAAGAATTGTTACTGAATGAGTAATGAATAAATGCACTTAACTTAAATTTATAAATGAAGCTATCACTATGAATATCACATCTTTCCTTAATTAATCTAGAAAATCCAATGTTGCTTTACACATGACTGAAACATCTAATCTAATAAAAGAGTAATATGCAAATTAATCACCACTCTGAGACACCTCAGCCACGCCCACCATCCAAGCCACACCCCCATCCAAGCAGAGCGACTATATATGCAAATTAACCCAGCCAAGATGGCGTTTAATTTGTATACACAGGTGCGGAGCAAAGACTGAAGACAGCCTAGAAGGAAGCCAAGTGCTGCATAAGGGAGCCAAGTGGCAGAGAAGGGAGGGAGTGAGGCAGTGCAGATGGGAGGGAACAAGACAGTGAAGATGGGAGGGAGCAAGGCAATGGAGATGGGAGGAAGTGAGGCAACAGAGAAGGGAGCAAAGCCAACAAAGATGGTGGAGGCCAAAGTGGGTATACTTGCGTTGCAGCCACAGCTACCACGCAAGCATTCTGCCTCTGGCCACTCCAAGCCTGTTGGAGACTCAGAAGGCAGGGGAGACAGAGAAAACCAGCTCCAGTGCCCAAGGCTAGCTTCTGCCGGGAGTTGAAGAAGCTGCCTGTGATCACAGGTGTGGGGAAAAACCTCCTGTCCCGTTGATCGCAGGAGCAGGGAGAAACCTCCTGCATGTGATCACAGGTATGGAGGGAAGCTGCCTGCATGTGACTACAGGCCACAGCAGAGAAGCTGCCTGCCCATGATTGCAGGCCAGACTGAGGGATCCCCTCCCCCAGTGCACAAATTTTTGTGCACTGGGCTCCTAGTCCTATCTAATAAAAGAGTAATATGCAAATTTATCATCACAAGATAGTTTCCCCCATGTGGTCAAAGATGGCTTCCCCCATGAGGTAAAAGATGGCCAGCACAAGGGAGGGCATTTGGGAGGGAACCAGGCTTGCAGGGGAAGTTGGGGGGGACCATCCTGGCAGGGGGAGGGCAGTTAGGGGCAATCAGGCCAGCACAGGAGAGCAGTTAGGCGTTGATCAGGCTGGCAAGGGAGTGGTTAGGGGCAATCAGCAGGCGAGAGGTCGGGAATCAACAATCCTAGATTGTGAAAGGGATGTCCAACTGCCCGTTTAGGCCCAATCCCACCTAAATGGGAAGTCGGACATCACTCAAGGGGTCCCAGATTGGAAAGGGTGCAGGTTGGGCTGAGGAACACCACCCCCAACCCCCGCGCCCACTCCATGCACAAATTTCGTGCACCAGGCCTCTAGTAGTACATATAGGAAATAATCTCTTCTACTGTAGAGTTTAGTAAAACTGTTTTGTTAAATTAATCAGAGAAACAAATATAATGAATTAAAATGAATACATCACAGACAATAGGGGGCTGAAGGCCTGGGGTGGGGCAGAAGTTGGGTGGAGGGGAGATTGAGGAGAGGGGGACATCTATAATACTGTCAACAATAAAAAAAATAAAGTAAAAAACTATTTACTTTTATTACTATAAACATCATTTCAATATATTTGAGTGCCTAGCATCAGTTGTTAAGCACATGTTCTTTGAGTCTGTGCTGAGTGACTTACAACTCTATTTGTATTGAAAATCTTGAAAACAATGAATTTTTTTCAGCGCTCCTGATACTACCAATCTGCTGAGCAAATACTTTTCTAGTAAGTAATTTAGAGGCAAATTTAAATCAGGTTCCAACAAATTAAGGTGACCTAAATTAAACATTTAGTATTACTTAGAAAATATCAGGAAGAGCTGGTTTCTAGGAAATAATTAATGACACTAATAATTTTATATTAATTTATTTTGTGTTTTACTCTTTTTTTTTGGTTTGTTTTGTTTGAAATGAGACAAACATTTCTGTAACATATCTTTGAACATTTTAAACAAAATACAGCTTTCTTTGGAAAGAAAACTATTTTAACTGAATCAGCCATCTCTGGATCCAAAAATTTTAAAATTCCAACAGACTCAGCATTATTTGCTCCAGAGAACATATTTTTCAATTACTACATTAAAACTCTTGCTATGAGAAGTAGTGAAGCCTAAATAATGACGTTCAGTAAGAAAGTTAATATCCCAAGCCTTCCACAAATCACAGTCAGAATGTATTATGTTAATGTCTATCATTCAATCCCTAATATGATAAACCCCAAAAGCTTTGTATTCAAGGCCAGGTCCTTCCATTACTAATGTTCACTATTACACAAGTCACTTCTCTTTGAGCTTTAGCTCCTAACCTACAAAATGAACATCAATACCTTCCATGATGTAGGTGGAAATATTTTTTTAGTGCCTAATATCCAGAGGTATTCTAAGTGCATATTCCAAAAATTAGCCTTATCATAGCAATTGCCTGGAGCATTTATTTTGTGTAAAACTAAAAAATAGAAAAAGCCTGGGGTCCTACCTCCAGTCCTTTGCATCTGAATTTCCAGGAGAAAACCATAGTAATTTGTTTAATTAACTAGCGCCCCAAATGATTCTTCTAGTAGAAGTTTAAGGGTGTGCTAAAGGGTCAACTAATCTAGTCTCTGAATCTTTGAGCTTGGGTGGTTTGTTTTGTTTTTAGGTTTCATATATGAATGAAATTATATGGTATTTGTCCTTCCTGATCTGACTTATTTTACTTAGAACAATGCCTTCAAGTTCATATGTGTGATAACAAATGTCAGGATTCCACTCTTTAAGGCTGAATAAAGTTTTATTGTATACTAGAAACCCAGTGCATGAAAACTCATGCACTCTGGGGTGTACCTCAGCTTGGCCTGCCCCCTCTTGCAGCCTGGAACCCCTTGGGGATGTCCATCTGCCAGCCTGGGAGCCCTTGGGGGAAGTCTGACAAACACCTTAAGGCCTAAGCCACAGTGAACATCCTTAGTGCTGCCAAGGAGGTGGGAGAGGTTGCTGTCATTGCCACAGAGCTCAATGCATTCAGCCTGACTTATGGCTGAGAGGAGTTCCCTCTGTAGGAATGCACTGACCACAAGGAGGTAGCTCATTCATTGAGTGTCTGCCCTCTGGTGGTCATTCCTGGTTGTTCTGCCATTATGGTCAATTTGCATATTATCCCTTTATTATATATGAACTAGGGGCCCGGTGCACAAAAATTTGTGCACTCGGGGTGGAGGGAGTCCCTCAGCC
>PVJC01039485.1:0-16234 GCA_004026665.1 Murina feae | reverse complement strand
TTTGTTCTGCTGTTTGGTTCTTTGAATGATTTGCATAGTATGCTTTTATTATTATAGATTATTATAAATAAGTTAAATACTATCCATTAAAAGATAATCTATGTTCATTGCCAAAATTTTAGATCATTTATAATTTTAATAATATTGCTTTATACAGTAAAAAACACAATGTAGAAAAATTTGAATACAGAAATATTAATATGGAAATAATTCAGAATTGTATAAAACTTTGCATATTTCTTTAATCTTTATTTTTCCATTCATTTTTATGTAGCTCAAACTCAACTGTTCATATGGATTTCTAAACATGATTAATGCAGACATAATCAGACCTTTGATATAAACTATTACACAACCAGACAAATCTTAAGCTTGATAATTAATGCTTTTACCCAATTTGTATGAAAGACTGAGCCAGTTAATATAAGGTTTAAGGAAACAATGAATCCCTGATCTTACGGGTATTACAAAAATTACTTGCAATAAAGGTTAGCAATAATGTTTCTATGCAGCTTAAAACGGTGAAAATATGTTTTGTTGGATGAACTTTAATTTCTTGCCAGAGTCTTCCAGTTGTGTAAATGTTAGGCTTCGTTAACTAGTACTGCAATAGAACAGAATTTGTCATTATTTTAACCATTGTCAAGGGTGGTACTTCACGGACTATGGTATATGGTAAAGGATGTGGTGTGATGCATCCTGAGAGGGGAAATTAATGAGTGGGCACTGGGGCAAACTCTGTGGGGCCTGGTGTTGCTCCTGAGTTAAAAATCCACTGAATATCCAAGCAGACTGCTAAGTTAGGGATGTGAGCCCATGAAAGGAAACTGGGCTGTGCTTTCATATTAGAGGTCAAGAAATGGTTGTGCCCCTCTGAGTAGAAGGAGGCAGAGAATATATTTTCAGCATTTGTGTTTCAGTAACTTTAATTTCCATTTTGCCACAAATATGATTCCTGTGTATTGCCCTGCACCAGCCAATTTGCACATTTTTATTACTAGCCCTCCTCCTGTAAGACTGCTTTTGAGACCTCAGTTTACAACTTTTATTTCCATATTCCTTAAATTCTTTCTTTATATTATCTGAGCAAGGTTTCGGGTAAATTTTTTCAAGAAGTGTAAGTGAATGATATGTTGCCCAGTATTTACTTATCTCAAAATATCTTTCTTTTTTCCTCACATGTTCAAGCAACTCAACTATATGTAAAATTAGTCACACAAGCTTTGCCTCAAAACTCTGTACAGTGTTATTCCATTGTTCTGTATTAGTTGATTAATAATGCTAGCAAGATTTTGGGAGGGAGATATTATCCATTTTGTTTAGAACTTGTAGAGCCCCATGTGTAAATAACTTCTATTCATTAGGAAATATTTCTTTCATATGCTTTTATTATTGCTTCCATTCTTGATGAATCTTTAGTAATCCTGTAATTCTGAGAGTGGCATCATGCTCTCCATCCTTTGTTTTTTTTTTTTTAAATCAGCTTCTATTTTAGTGTTTACAAATCAATTTTTCTTTTTCTAATAACTTCTGGGAATGGTTCTATAGTTTGTTCTACCGAATAAAGATAGGAAGTATCTGTATCTGGTTATCTACTGTTGTTGTACAAAGATGCAATGCAGAAAGAGAAAAATAAATTGATCTCTTTCTATTACATGTGAGAAGATTGCTCATAGCATTCATCACAAGGAAGACAGTGATGAATCTCAGTTTACTGTTTCTTTTGCAGTTGAGAGTTTGCTGTTTTTTGCATCTTGACATTATGATTGTTAAAAAAAACATATAAAGAAAGTGGAAAGGTGAAATAAATAGTTTGTTCTACAAACAGAAGGACATCAGTAGAAAGTAAAAAAGAAGGCAAGTAATATATCAGATCACTTCAGTAATTTAAAACTGAATATCTCCTGGAGGTAGCTGGAGTGTATGATCATCAACTCAAAACTATCCCGAAACACACTTTACCATGACTTATGTGAATAATGGAAAAAATTGCTTTGGTAGTTTTCTCTTTGCTTATGTGCAAAGACACTGTATTGAAACTACCCCTCTCCTCCTTCCCCACTCCCACCCCCCCCTCCCCCCGCCACTAGGTTCTCTCTCTCACTGTTTTGCAGTTCTTTTTTCACCTACTATCTACACATAAGAGCTTCCAGGGCAGGAAATAACTCCTGGCTTTTGATTTTTCTTCTGTGATATTTATCAGGGAGGAACCAGGACTGGTTTTGTTGTTGGTGTAAGCTCTTACTTATTCTGACATTAAAGTTGTAAGTTATTTGATCACATGCTTAGAGAAATTTTCATTGATCAGTTTTTTGTTTGTTTGTTTTTGCTTGTTTATATGTTTCATTTTTCTGGTCAATAAGTATACAGTCCCTAGAGAACAAGTTACCAACTGGAGTAAACATTTGTGTGCTGTTTGACTTCATGGAATCATTTACAAGGACAGGTTTTATAAATAGGTCTTTATGTTATATGCCACAGAGGAGAAACTAAATTCTGTTTAAGAAATATGTTTTATTTACATAGATGTTTCAGAGTTGTTTTATATTTCATGGAAACCCACTGGTATAATTCAATTCTTTTGTCAAAATGTTGCTCTTACTGCGAAGTGGAAATATTTTCTATGTGTAGCTCAAATATGGGGATTAGGAGTTGAGAGAACAAGGTCATCAGTGTTTCAATGGGCAGTGAAAGCACGTCATTTCATCTATCCATTACCATTAGCGATGTTTCTAAATTATTTGCATAATGTGAATTAAGCAAAACCTAGCTACCTGGGAAGAATTCTGATACTGATTTGCCAAAATCTGGCTGGATGGCAATGTACAAGTTATTCAATTATCTTACACTGCAAATCAATATTCATATTTTAGAATGAGAGACTTGAAGCACCCAATTGCCAATGGCCTTTTCATCATAAAAATGTGCTGATTCTGCCCTGACCGGTTTGGCTCAGTGGATAGAGCATCAGCCTGCAGTCTGAAGGGTCCCGGTTCGATTCCGGTCAAGGGCATGTACCTTGGTTGTAGGCGCATCCCCAGTTGGGGGTGTGCAGGAGGCGGCTGATCGAAGTTTCTAACTCTCTGTCCCTCTCCCTTCCTCTCTGTGAAAAATCAATAAAATATATTTTAAAAAATGTGCTGATTCTATGACTTGGAATAAATTGAAACTAAACTTGCCTGTTTTATGCAAACCTCTTTTAGAGACCTGAGGAAACGTAAATTCAAAGTAGGCTAAGGCATGCTCAGGAGGCACAGTGTCAAGGAGTGAAGTGGGAAACAAGAGCTTTTCCTGGGAAGCAGTGGGGGATATGGTGAGGAGGTAAATTGATGTCAGCTGTGGAAAACTTTGAATATACATGCACTTTTTTTTCTCTGAAAGTCATAGGGACCCATGCAGCTTTTGAGCAGGCATATTTCATGAAGGTGGTGTGGATAAGGAAGAACAAGAGAGGAACAGAAGCCTGGAGGTTCTTGCAGTGGTGTATACAAAGTGATACACTTGGGCCAAGAACAGGCAGGCATTCTGTAGACTGAAGAGAGATTTTAATGGAAGAATAACTAGGACTCAGTAATAATTGGACCATAATTAGTGAAAAACACTGGGGCTTAGAACTCATAAGAATAGAGAGAGAAGTGTGTGTGTGAGGGACATGTTTTTGTCTAGAAAGTTTGGAACTACGATTTGAATGTGTCATTGGAAATGAAAAAGCATTTTGGAGGGGATAGCATTGTATTATTTATTTGGCCTCATAAGCTTTTTTGATGGGATCTTTGTAAACATGAACTTGAAACAGTAAAATCTATTTGATGGTGAAAAATGTCGGTGTCTTTACTGCTGACTGTCTTTGGTAAAATATCTCTGTAATTAATGAGGTAATTTCAATGGTTCTTCTGTTTTGAGTGACTAATTGGTTTCCAGTTGAAAATTAAGAACCTGATTTCAAATTAGATGTCAGAAAAAAGCAATAGCTTTTAAAGATGTTCTCAAATCATATGCTACAGTAATAACGATAAAGAATTTTAACTACATGGTAAGGCACTTATTAGACTTTGAACTAAACTTAATTTTTAAAACTAAAATGGACTCTTATGAATTAGTCTCCTATTTAAAATTCTGAGCATTCTACTGCGATAATAAGTATGAATTTGTAATACACTAATAATCCCCAGCTTAAAGTCAGAGTAGATTTTAAGCCAAATGTTATTTTAATGTATTTCTTAAGTGTATTCTTGTGCGACTGACATTCCTAACTAGTTAAATTTGAAATCTAGTTAAGAAAAGGCCTACATTCCTCTATGAAAAATCTATAGGAGGAAAATTACTTTTAATATGTTGAACACAGAACTGTCTGAATGCTCTTTGATTAGATTAGATGTCCATAGATAATGATTAAAATGATTATCAAGTAACTTAATGATATATAAACTATTAATCTGTTAAATTCCTGGTCAAATCAGATACTTTATATATATAATCTAATAAAAGAGTAATATGCAAATTAACATCCCTCTGAGACACCTAAGCCATGCCCCCAGCCAATCAGAGCAGCTGTATGCAAATTAACCCAGCCAAGATGGAGGCTGGCAGCCATGGAGCTAGAGCAAATAGGAGGCTTCCATTGCAACTGCCTGTCTAGGCCAGCTGGGCCTCTGTTCAAGGCAACAATGTTTCAGTTATAGAAGCCACGGAGCTGAAGCAAACAGGAGGCTTCCTTGCCTGCCTAGGCCTCTGCTCCAGGCAACAACACTTCAATTATAGAAGATAAATAAACCCCAGAAACCTGATTCCAGCCAGCCTCACTGGGATGTTGGGTCAATGGGAGTTGTGGGCAGCCTGAAAATGGCCCTCAGCCCCTTACCCAGGCTGGCCATGCACCCCAATAGGGACCCGAACCCTGAAGGGACTATGGGTAGCCTGAAAATGGCCCTCAGCCCCTCACTCAGGCTGGCCACACTCCCATGGGGTGAGGGTCCTCACTGGAGGGCTTGGCCAGCCTGTAAACAGCCATTAGCCCCTCACCCAGTCTGGCCAGGCACGCCAGCAGGTGGACATCCCCTCAAGGGTTCCCAGACTGCGAGAGGGCACAGGCCGGGCTGAGGGACCCCCTGAGTGCACAAAATTATATATATACTAGAGGCCTGGTGCACAAAACTTTGTGCACTCGGCAGGGGGGGGGGCCCTCAGCTGGGCCTGTGCCCTCTCACAGTCTGGGAATCCTCGGGGGATGTCCACCTGCTGGCTTAGGCCCACTCTCCTGGTGATCGGGCCTAAGTTGGCAGTCAGACATTCCTCTGGCAGCCCGGGTGCCCTCAGGGGATGTCCACTTGCTAGCAGAGAGCAGGCCTAAGCTGTAGTTGGACATCCTTAGTGCTGCTGAGGAGGCAAGAGAGGCTCCCACCACCACCACTATACTGGCAGCCATCAACCTGGCTTGTGGCTGAGCAGAGCTCCCACTGTGGGAGTGCACTGACCACCACTAGCAGCTCCTGAATTGAGCGTCTGCCTCCTGGTAGTCAGTGTGTGTCATAGTGACCATACACACTTCCCAGTAGTTCTGCTGTTAGGGTCAATTTGCATATTACCCTTTTATTATATAGGATACTGTATATCCTATTTATCTATATAGAGAGATAGATAATTTTTCATGCCTTCAATTTTTACTCTTATCTCTAAGATGTATTAATTTTTCTTGAGCAAATCATTTTTTAGATTGACATCTGGTGATACCTTGGTTATGAGACCCATCTCAAATATAATTTCTTCTCTAATGTCATCATTTATACAAATCATATAATTCTTCAACATTCTTTGGGAGTCTGAGCACTTGGGTAAATTAAATGTACACTGCTGAAACAGTTAGCTCTAGAAAAGGAGAATGACTTCCAGAAGACAAATGGTTTTGCTTTTGGACATACATTATTTGTATAAGGTTCTACCACATCAACTAAGTGAAGACACTTAATAAGTAGTTAAATATATTTGGATGTGTCATTAGTACTCAGATAACATCTAAAGTTAATGATTTGAAAAAGGCCATCTAATGCGTATAGTTAGATAAGTAGAATACCAAGGGAGGACCAGAGATTCACAAAATTAAGGGGTTACTGGATATAATAAAGGGCCAAATTAAAATGTATATTAATAAAAATAAAGTAAAAACCTCATTATACTGGTAGTGTATGCTCCTTTAAAAAAATAAAAGTACAGAAAAATACAAAGAATAAAATTATAATTACATAAGTTTGTGAACTAGATCAATATTAATTTTATTTCCTTTAATTTTTAAATTTGTATTTGAAAAATAAACTTACAATTACAATAGTTATAATACCTTAATCTTTTTTTAACCTAAATGAAAATGTCTAAATTCTTCAAAAACATTATTTTTAGTACCTGCATAGTAATCCATCACATGATATGCCAGCTTAATTGTTGTTAATATATATCAATTCTATTTTTCAGTTAATTCTCTTGGATTTTTGTAAGTATATAGGTATATGATCTGCAAATTCTTATCAGCTTATACCTCTTTTCAGATAATCTGTACATCTTACATAGTCTGTTGTTTTATTATATTGCTTTGATCTTTATATCAAAATAAAATAATAGTGATAATAGATGTTTTAAAATGATTTTAATGGTAATGTGTATAAAGTTTTAACATTAAGAGTGATGTTGCTTGCTTATAGCAGAAGGACCTATTTTTTAGTATAAAATTTTAAATGTTATGAATAGGACTATATAAATATTAATCTATTGAATTTGACATAATTTGCATCTGTGTTTAAAGTAAAATTGGTTTATAACAACATTTCTAAACTGTGTTCTACAATCATTCATTCTACTGTATTAGAGCACATGAATACTATTTTGTGAATAAAAGGAAAATTTTATAGTAAGGAAGGTTTGGAAAACACTAATTTCTATACTATTGGAATGCACATTGTTTTATTATAGACTCAGAAGTTCTTTGGTTCAATAATAACAAAAACCTTTAAAGCAAATTTCTCCAAATATTTCTTCTTGGGTTTAATGCATATTACATTATTTTATTATTAATCTTTATTTTTGACCTTTTTAAAATTGAGGGTAGGGGAAGGGGAGGATTTATCAGTAGCTGTAAGTGGATTTCCTATTTTTAAATACAACCTGAATATCTTTTCCAGTTGATGAGGAATATTCAGACCATTTGTATTTATTGTAAAAACTGTTACTGGTTTTTGATTTATAGTTATGTTTTCTGTAATTTAGTTTCTCAGTTGCTTCTTATCCATTTTATTTTATGCAGAGATTCTTTGTTAGCTGTTACTTAATTATCTGTGGCTGTATAACAAACCACCACACATTGTGGAATGAAATACAACAATTGTTGATTGCCATTATGTCTCACAACCGTGGGAGTTGACTCCTCAGCTAGGCGTCTCTGGCTTTGGGTTTTCAGGAGGCTGCAGTCAGATAGTGGCTCAGACTAGGGGTTTCTCAAATGCTTCTTCCCTTCTATGTCTGGCAGTAGACACTGGTGGACCACATCAGGGCATTCAGCCAGAACACCTACATGTGACCTCTCGATGTGGCCTGGGTCTTTTCACAGAGAAGTGGCTCTCCAATAACAGTGGCCCAAAAGAGAGACAGGCAGAACCATACAGTATTGCCTGCTGACCAGCTTTGAAGTTACACAGTGACATGTCCATCTTATTCGTCTAGCTGAGGCAATCTCAGAAACCCACCAGATTGTAGAAGACTATATGGGAAACAATGTTGTGCCATGTTTGGAAAATACAATCTGCCATGATAGGCATTCGGTTATTACTAGTAGTTATGAAAATTTTCAGAGACATTCTTAACCATACATTATCCATCTGTGAAAGTGACTAAAACCCACTAATTTTTTGTCTTTTTTTGGAATACCAGGGATTTTTGCTGAATTTTCATTTGTCCTTTCTTATTAATTTATTTTAATATTATAAAAACATTTTGTAAATAATTGGAGGTCTCTGTCAAACTATTGTGAGGCATTACTTTTGTAACACCGTTTATAACATTTGTTAGGATTTATTTTTTTTCTGTATTTAACTGTTCTCATGTTTCCTACCAATCCTTGATAACCTTATTTCTTCTTTTACTGAATTTATTTGTTGTTGTTCTTAAATAATCAGTTAGATTATTTAAGAGATATTCTTAGGTGGTTCATTTTCCAAGTAATTAAATATTCTTGAATGTTTGTTGTTTACTACCTTCCCATACACCAATTTGGCTTTTGTATAGCCTTTGAGCCATGATTTTTTTCTTCAGAGATGCATGCCTTGCACTCTACTTTATGTGGGCAATCATGGCAGAAGTGAGTCCTCTGTCCTCCAGTGTGACTGGCATACTCTAAAGGCTGCTGGTCTACAACTGCACAGGACATGCCAAACTGGGTGCCAGAACTGTGCTGAGGGCTGTCCCATGTCCAGCTCCAATGGGTTATGGGACCATGGTATCTTTCCTCTAGTTATTAAAGACTTTAAGAGGGCATTTTCTTCCCCTTCCATCTCATTCAATCCATCCTAAGTCTAGAAGACATTCTTTATTGTTTCTGGCATGTAAAGTAGCAACCCTCATTAAGTTTTGAGAACACATAGAATCCTTATTCAGGGAAATCCTATTGGTTATTTAATCAGAATTTGATGGAATGAAGTGATATACTTGTAGAATATTGTTACCAATCTTTATAAATCCCTATTTTTTTCTGAGCTAAGAGAGAATAAATTTCTAGTCTTTTTAGGAGTTCATTATCATAAGAAATGTGGCTGCCCTGACGGGTTTGGCTTAGTGGATAGAGCGTCGGCCTGCAGACTGAAAGGTCCCAGGTTTGATTCCAGTCAAGGGCATGTACCTTGGTTGCGGGCACATCCCCAGTAGGAGGTGTGCAGAAGGCAGCTTATATATATATATAAGAAATGTGGCTATTCTACATAGAAAAACACTTACAAGTCATAACTAGAAACAATGCATGATCCTGCCTTGGATCCTTACTCAGACAACTCAGCAGTAGTAGAAATTTGGGGACAAACTGACATTTCAAATAGGATTGGGTACTAGATGACATGAGATTTATTGAAAAGCAGATATAGACATCCTTAATTGAACAAATTACAAAACCTGCATATGGTATTATTTTTAAAAAAACACACATGCATGTGTGTGTGTTAGAAATGATACTCTAAGATGTAATAGTGGCAAATCGCTGAGTGGAGATAAGGTGATACTTCATTTTCTATGCTTTCTCTAATGTCTACATACAATACTTTTTAAATAATATGATGCCAATTTTACTTTTTAAAAGAAAGAATTACACACTTTTTAAACCTAATGAGCTAGTATAAAACCCACGATGACAAGTGAAGCAGTTACATATCCTCTAAGAAGGTAGAACAACATGCAGACAAACTTTTAGTCTGTCATCTGATAAAAAAAAGGTGAGTTGGAGTTACTGAGAAAAATCAACACAAATGTCATGTAAGTGAAGAGAGTTTGTCTAGATTTTATTTTCATGTTTTTCATTTCCTATATATTTGTCAAGGATGTTCTTAGAAAGCCAGGGAATTATCAATGAAACAGTCCCCTTTTTCTGTACTCAAATAAAATGTCTGATTGTGTTAGTAGCAATCAGACTCATAGAAGCAGGGTATGTGTTGTGGGGGCTGTGGCTGTCAGAAGCAGCAGCTTCCCTGCAGTATTGTTTGACTATAGAGGCTCATGTTCTTTAATATGAGTGCTAATAAAAATAAGAAGAGCTTCACATATTTCATGTCCATCTGCTTTGAACATTTTCTTGGCAACTGGCATTCTGAGCTGGTGGCTGAGACACAACAATAATAAAGTTACGTGATTGTCAGTGGAGGAGTTTTACGGGCTTGTACAAATTAACTCAAAAATACTTTTTTTGTGATGGGAGAGAGTTATTATAAGATTCAGCACATGGAGAAACTAAGATACTGAAAAAAATTAACCCAAGGTCTAAAATACTTCATCAATTGCATGGGAAATGTACTCCTTACAGCTAATGAATTTATTTAATCATTTATATATTTACTTATTCTTTCATTCACTCAGTAAGTATTTTTGAGTCAGCAATGAATTTTGCATTAAGAGCTTCTTGTCAACCAAGAGAAAAATCATAGCAGCAATACAAATATTCATGCTATAAATAGGTATTTATTCAACAAATATTTATGCTCCAATGTTTCAAATACCATGTTGGTTACTGTGACTACAGTGTTAAAAGGTAGATCTAAGTCTCTATTCTCATACCAATTATGTCCTATCTGGCAGAGGGAACAATAGTGCAAATGCTCTGAGGAGGAAGCAGTTAGGTGTGTGGCAGGAACCTAGGAATCAGGCTCAGTGATGGTCAGGAGCCAGACATGAGCACCGTAGGCAGGACCACCCCTTCCATTGTCTGCTATTTGGAGAATGATTGAAGTACTGTGAAAACACACACACACACTGAGAG
This sequence comes from Murina feae, assembly GCA_004026665.1. NCBI lineage: Eukaryota > Metazoa > Chordata > Mammalia > Chiroptera > Vespertilionidae > Murina > Murina feae. The sequence goes on along the minus strand of PVJC01039485.1, from coordinate 5,736 downwards.
AGAGAGAGGGGGCGGGGGGGCATATATTGGAAATTATTTTAAAAGTTCAAAAGAACTAGAAAAACATGTGCGTGAGGTAGGAAGGAAGACTAAAAATCTAGGTTGGATCCTTGTATGCTACAAATGGGGCATTGACCTGTGAGAAACAAAGAAAGGAACTGGCAAAGTCTTTAAGTGGGTAAGGTCAGATTTTATTTTTAGGCAGAAAACTGGGACTGTAGTGTGGATATGAGACCAGAGTGGGAGAAACTGATACCTGATTGTGCAGTAATCCAAACAGAAGATGAAGAGCAGAAAACTAAGGTGACTGTGGGGGAACTGAAAGGGAAGCTGGTTTCAGAAGATACTATGGAAGTAACACTGATGAAATTGGTGATTGGTTTTCTGTCGGGATGAGTTAAAAGCAGGGATGACTGGTGACTACCTAGGCAGTGTAAGAGTGACACCTGACTCTGTAGTGGGAAGAGCCGGGGGTGGATGGCGGAGAGGAGACACACAGTGATTGATGCTTCAGACATGGAAGTTGACGCTGGATTGGGACATCCAGGAACATTGCCTAGGAGGATGCTAAGATATGGGATGTAGAAACACTTGGTAATAGCAGAGACTGGTAGCAGCTGATGCCATCAAAGAAGATGAAAAATTCCAGGGAAAGTCTAAAGACTGAGAAGAGGACAAAGATTGTCTGTCTGATTAACATTAACCAATGAGGGTGGTCTGAGAGGAGGACATTAAGAAAATGGACTCTTTCTAATCCAGAAAATAATTCTGTGGCTCAGTGTGCTTCATCCATTGTCTTATGGGGAGATGGCCAGGCTGAGGGGTATAAACCTCTCCCTTATATTACAAAACGTCTGGTTTTTAGTTAAATGTAATTTTAATCTATACTCCACAAGTGATATTCATTATAAATGCCCAATATATGTCTATCTAAAATTCCAGGGGAGAAAATCTCTAAGTCCACTGATTTTTAAAAATTTATTTTTGTAAGAAAATTATCAATATGATAATCTCATACCAAAAAGGTATGGTCAAAAGTTGCAGCTTTCTAATATCATGATTCACTATTATTTCTCAAAATGTAATCTGATTCTTTAACTGACATTTTAAAAAACACAAGCTCAGTATTTCCTTGTGTAAGTGACAACAGATTTAAATTTAGTTTTTTCTGTGTTGCCTTTTTCCAAAGAATGCTATAAAAACCGAGAGTAAGTGTCCATAACTATGGAGACATGTGTATCAGCCATTAAATCAAGGTTGCCCACATGCCTGTGGTCTAAAGGAATTCGAGCAGTGACACCTCCTTTATTCATGCTTTGCAGCTTGGTGAGTGAGTATCATGTGCCAGGTACTATGTTAAATGTTGGGGACAAATGGTAAGCCTTTTGGAAGCAAAGGGAGACAAGACATTCAGGCCCATGGACTGACTCCGTGACTCTCTTAGGGAACTAGGAAGAGTTCTTATGTTTAGGAGGCAGATGGAGCAGCAGAGAAGGCTGAAGAGGAAGGCCAGAGCCAGATCCTTCTTCTCTCTCTGGGAGGCCAGCCGTTCTTTACAGCAGAGGTACTGCCCTTGGAAAGCATTTTGAACATTTGTGGGGCATTTTTTATTGCTCTAGTGATAGGATGTGTGCTTTACTGGAATTTTAGTAGTTGGGGCCACAGGTACTAGACTCTAATGTTTAATGTGAGAGCAGTTCCACATGATTAAGAATATATTATTTTAAAATAGGTATTTGCTTTTCTACCTACCCCACTAGATAATGTATCCATGAGAGAAGAAATTTCATCTCTTTCCCCAGGTGACTCTCACTGTCCCCTTTGAGGGAAGTCGGTAGGAAAAGTATAAACTTTTGAGTCAGTTGTTTAATTAATTTTCCAATCTCATTGCCACGCATTATAATTTCTAGGCCACATGTATGTATTACTTAACTTTTCTGAAGTTTTTCCTCTGGGAAATGAATCTAATGTACATATACCTCAGGGCTAGGTGAGGATTAAATATTTATAAGGCACTGAGCAAGCATCTGGAACTGAGAAAGTGCTAGAATAAATATTGGTTCATAGCGGGAGATGTAGAGGTTGGGAAGCTTGCACTAAACTCTGCAGGGCCATTATGAGTCTTGGTTAAACTTAGTTCAACATTGCCTTTGAATTGGAAACCTGTTTTATAAATTTATTTGTCTAGGGTGACAGATGCTTTGTTTTTAAATGTGAAGTGGGATTGCCTAGTATAGGAGCGTTTTTCAGGCAATTTCTTCCTCAGAGAGAAAGAATGATACCTCCAGGGAAAAGGAATAGAGAAGTAAAAGATTTGACATCTTCAATTTGGTAGTTAATCTGGATAATCTGTGATATTTATTATAGCATAACTTTTCTTTCATCAGATTTATGTTTTTACTAGAGGCCTGGTGCATGATATTCATGCACTGGGGAGGGGGAGGGCCTGGCCTGCACTCTCTTGCAGTCTGGGGCTCCCAGTGGGCAGTCAGACATCCTTAGTGCTGCTGCCACTGCTGCTGCACTCGCCAACTGTGAGCCCTCGCCAGCTGTGAGCCCAGCTTCTGGCGGAGTTGCTCTCCCTGTGGGAGCACACTGACCACCACGGGGTAGCTCCTGCATTGAGCATCTCCTCCCTGGTAGCCAATGAGTGTCATAGCATCATAGCTGGGTCATTTTGCATTTAGGTCGATTTGCATATTAGCCTTTTATTAGATAAGATTATCTAAATTGGATTATAAACTATCAATGAATGAAGGCTCTGTCTTTATGTGTGGGGGTGAATTTTCTTATTTTTTAATTACAGTATACATTTAATATTATTCTGTATTAGTTTAAGATGTACAGATGTACAGCAAAATGATGAGACAATCATGTACTTTACAGAGTAGTTCCTCTGATGTATTAAATGTCTTATTTGCACAATTTATAACATAACTAGAGGCCTGGTGCACAGTTTCATGCACTTGTGGGGTCCCTTCGCCCGGCCTGCACCCTCTCACAATCCAGGACCCCCTGCAGCAATGTCAGAGAGCTGGTTTTGACCCAATGCCTGCAGGCCAGGCCGAGGGACTGCACCAGTGCATAAATCTGTGCACCAGGCCTCTGGTATGCATATAGGATCTTTGGTTAATCTCTTTCCTCCCTCCCCCCTTCCCTCTGAGATTCATCAGTCTGTTCCATGTTTCCATGACTGCGGTTTCCACTCCTGTGTTGAGTGTCTGTCCCCTGATGGTCAGTGCGTGTCATAGTTTCTGGCTGGTTGGCCAGTTGGCTGGTCACTTAGGCTTTTATATATATAGATTGATATCTAGTAAGAATCTATTGATTGATTTCTTTTATTCGTGTGAAGTGGTGAGTGTTAAAAGAATATAAAATGCATAATCCCTTATCCAAAATCCTTGGAGTAGAAGATACTTAAAATTTAGATTAAAAATACTTAGATATCTATAATATTATATCTGCACTAGAGGCCTGGTGCACAAATTCATGCACCAATGGAGTTCGTCAGCCTGGCCTGCAGGATTGGGCCGAAACCGGCTTTCTGACATCCCCCAAAGGGTCCTGATTGCAAGAGGGCACATGCCAGGCTGAGGAACCCCACCAGTGATGATCAGGGCCGGGGAGGGACGAGGGAGGTTAGCCAGCTGGGGAGGGACCACAGGAGGGCTCTAGGGTATATCTGGCCCATCTTGCTCAGTTCCAATTGACCGGATCCCAGCAGCAAGCTAACCTACCAGTCAGAGCATCTGCCCCTGGTTGGTTAGTGCATGTCATAGCGAGCAGTTCAGCGGCCTTAGCATATCATTAGCATATTACAATTTGATTGGTTGAATGTACGACTGGCCAACCACACACTTAGCATATTACACTTTTATTATATCAGACTAGAGTCCCCAAAATTTGTGCACTTGAGGAGGTCCCTCAGCCCAGCCTGTGCCCTCTTGCAGTCTGGGAGCCCTCAGGGGATGTCCAGTTGCCAGTGGGGAGCAGGCCTAAACTGCAGTCGGACATCCTTAGTGCTGCTGAGGAGGCAGGAGAGGCTCCAGCCACCACTGCTGTACTGGCAGCCATCAGCCTGGCTTGTGGCTAAACAGAGCTCTCCCTGTGGGAGTGCACTGACCACCAGGGGACATCTCTTGCATTGAGTGTCTGCCCCCTGGTGGTCAGTGTGTGTCATAGTGACCCATCATTCTCAGTCGTTCTGCTGTTAGGGTCAATTTGCATGTTACCCTTTTATTATATAGGATATTACCATGTGCTATATTACACATAACCAGAAGGAACTGGGAAGTAACCCCAAATCAACATTTTAATGTATCTGCAGGACAGCTATGACTATTCATACTAAGCAAGTCATGCTGATTGAAGGTCTAATGATCATGAAGTGTGGTTCCAAATAAACATAATTTATTTTTCTTTGCTTTTGAGAGCTTCCCTCACCCCACAAGGAAGTTTGATATATATGATCCAGAAAGCCTTTAGTTTTATAAATTCCTTAACCTATTGAGTTATACTGGCTCCTGATTCAGAAGGAAGAATAAGTATGCCCTAGAGATTGCTCATTTATTTTACTCCTAATACATTTGAGTAATCCGATCATCCACTTGCCTTGAAAGAAAATATACTGCATTGGGCTTTGCCTTGGTTTTTCCTTATATTTATACGCTTTTAACAGAATAACAGGTCCTGGGAGCAATTTTTTGAGACAACTACCTTGTCCTACTTTACTAGGAGAGCTGTCATAACCAAATACCACAAATAGGGGTCTTGAACAACAGAAGCCTATGTTCTCACAGCTCTGGAGGCTGGAAATGTGTCAGCAGGGATGGAGGCCGAGAGGGAAAACATGCCCTATGCCTCCTCTAGCTTCTTGTAGGTGCCCCTCCCATCACTCAGTTCATGTTTACGAGGCCTTCTTTCTATGTGTGTATCTGTATCCAAATTTCTTCTTTCTACAAAGTTGCCAGTCATCTGGATTAGGGACTCACCCTCCTCCAGTATGACCTTATCTTAATTCCATTTGTCACAACCCAATTTCCAAATAAGGTCACGTTCTGAAGTGTTAGGGGTTAAGACGTCTTGGGATGTGTGACACAATTCAAACCATAACACTCAGGCAGGCAAATGGTAGATGTTAATGATGATTTGGACTTCAAAACAGAAAGAAGGGTTTGCACGGACAGTGAGGTCCTAAGATGATGTGTCTAGCCTGGGTGCTGTGTCCTGGAACAGTGATTTTAGAGCCAATAAGAAATTGGATTTTCTGATTCATTGAGATGGAGAAAGAGCACAGTTATTCATTAAACTAAAGAATGAGTTTAAAGGAAGGCAGTAAAGGAAAGGGAATTGGATTGTACAAGTCAAAGTTTGTGCCTTTTATTTTAATATATATATTATTATATACTAGGGGCCCGGTGCACAAAAATTTGTGCAGTCGGGGTGGAGGGAGTCCCTCAGCCCGGCCTGTGCCCTCTCACAGTCTGGGACCCCTCAGTGGATGTCCTATGATGGCCCCAGTCTGCCAGGTGCCTTTTGAGTGTGTGTGTGCGTGTGTGTGTGTGGCCACTGGGGACCTGCCCCCAGATGCATCTGAGGCTCAGAGCAGTCCTCCTGTGTGGGTCTACCTGCTGGGGACCCCAGTTTGCCAGGCGCCTTGTGTGTGTGTGTGTGTGTGTTTGTGTGTGTGGCCACTGGGGACCTGCCCCCAGCTGCATCTGAGGCTCGGAGCAGTCC